>VMBQ01001594.1:0-65734 GCA_007657795.1 Dreissena rostriformis
TCAAAAGATGACGTCAATATATCACTTCATTCCATATTTATGGTACTTTGAACGAGTATCTTGACTGTAGTGTTAATTTCGTTAAAAGCTCCTGAGACATTCTGCAGAACAGTGTAAATGAAGGCATTCACACTATCTTCGAGTTTTTTCATCGTACCTTCAAGCTTGGCGTCCAAGGCCTCGTTGAGCCTCACATTGTCATCCATTATTTTCATGCGTATTTCCGTTATCTTTTCCAATGTGTCTTTAAGTAAAAACTCGTTCCGAATCACTCTTTCTAGTATTGTTTCCTCAATGTCAAATTGTAAACGCTCATGACTCAAAGGCTTCATATAAAACAAGACTCCTAATAACATCCCTGATACGCCAGTTTAAGCTAAATTCCACATGTTTGTTTTCTGATGTAACAGAAACGAATACACCTAAGGTAAAGTGGGCGGCGTATTAACTGATAGTGAAGCTCGAATCAAAGCCGTTAATATTACCTATACATGTGGAATCGATTTACACATGGCAAGTGTTATCGATATTGATTCAAAGCTTATCCGTTCAAACTTCTATTTAAATCGAGTTGGTTATATGTGAATAATGTAATCAGTTCACCCAAATAAGGGAGAGATACGAAAAGAAAGAGAAAGCGAGATAAGAGAGAAAGCAGAGATTCATTGTGCTAAAGTGCTGCCTTAAGGTCTACTTTGTGCTGTATATAATTTTTCGAATGTTTATATGACCTTGGTGAAATATTGGAGATCAGCATTGGATGGGGTACTACTACTCCGAACAATTGTTTACAAGTTATTTAATGAAATCCCACATGTGCCGGACTGATCTAATAATTATCTGAAAATTAAATGGTTACCTTATTCTGGTAGAGAGTGGCTAGGCTTTATTTGGAACATGAAAAAGTAAGCAAAGCAAGTTAAGCAAACTGATAATATTGATAACATTATTTCTTGTTTCTAATACCTGGTTTCATCTCGTATTTCTGCGAAGGACTGTCTGTTTCATTTCATTATCGTTTATGTCCGGTATATGTGCCATATAATTAAGCATAATTTATACATTCTTATCGTATGTAAATCGACTCGAATGGATGTTAATATTACGCTAGATCAGGATTCAAATTCTGAGCCTTTATTTCGAAGGATAATCTTTAATCGAAATCTTTTATTTCAATTTGTTCATATCTGAGGCTCTTATAATTTGTTTTCGTAGATGCGAGTGATTTTGCTCGCACCGGCGTATTATTTAGTAGTTAAAACTCGGTTTTTAGAGTTTCCTTAAGTGTTGAAGAACGTTGTAATAGTTCTACTAGCCAGGAACTAACATCGCTTGAGTATGCTATTATTTTTTAGTGATTATTTGTCTAAAATAATTTACACGTGAATAACGACAATCAGAATGTTGTAAGCAAGGGCAGTGTAAAGCCTCAAATGCAAGTTGTGGTCTGTAGACTAATCGCAATGTGCATGGCGTTAAGGATTGTGCTTGGAAGAAGCTTGGATTCATAGAAATCTTAATGTTGATACTGATTTTTACAGTAAATGGTTTGGCATAAATGATTAGACTGTTTCCAATGGTTTTGGTCGTAAGTTTAACACAAAATGGGATCAATACGATGTAGATATATTTGCGGATAATAACAAAACAAAATTAACAAAGAATACTGCTCAGTTTTGAAGAACACACGCAGAAGGCATTGGTACTTTCGCTTTTGACTAGGGAGGATTCAACAACTGGCTCATTCCTCAAAATTTGCCGAAAGTGCTTACACCGCGAGACTGTGTAGAGCAATAGGAACGATGGCAGTGCCAAACTGGCAATGAATAGAGTTCTGGCCGATATCCTTAACTATACAAGATGGATTTCATTAAAGATTCTTTCGAATACGAAAAAAGACAATAAAGAATATCAAACAGTATTCTATTCGTTTATCTTGTTCAAACTTTTCTTCTCAGTAGTTTTCGTGAGGCAGTTCTATGCCACTAAAAATTTGATAATTAGTTNTTAGCTTAGCGTGATTCATTAAAAACATGTTTATATATGTAATGAATCATATTTTATAAACTGTCCATAATCATTCAACGATGATGTGGTTAACGTCAGCCATAAATTCACTAGTGTGAACAGTGATTGATAAGTATTTTATGCCACTTAGGAAGCCCGTTTCGTCCAATCCAGTGGCCGAGTGGTTTGATTAGAAAGCAAAAAGGACAATTTTGGTTCGCGTACCATAACAACGTTCTGTTTTTAATTTTTAACATTTGTATTTATTGAACAATATTATATAAGATTGGATATTCTACATCATAATTTAAGTATATGAAAACAAGCTATACAGCAACGGTAACGAGAGATGTAAATGAAAAGTGTTTGTCCGTTTCTATTCATCCGTTGTTTGTTTAGTGTTTTTGATTGGATTAACATTTAAAGAAAGCATAGAGATAGGCTTAAAAAAGACTTAACGTATATTTACAGATAAACAAGAAAACGATAACGAAACAACAACACAAAATACTATAGATTCTTACTGAAAAAAGAAACATGATGGATCTAGAATCTGTGAACTAAAAATAAGTGTGTTGAGCATTATACCACTAGACTATTCGCCTTCATATATTATGCAGGTAGAACATAAGTGTTTAGCCCTGCTTATATTTCCTAAATTACATGATGTGTTTTCCTACCCGATTAACGTAACACGTCACCAAAAATATATTAAGCTTATCGAGGATATTAATAACTACCGTAAAATTATCCATGCATTGACTGTTGAGAGAAAAAACACACTATAAAGTTCGTTACAAGTTTCAGCGGGCTATGTTCACGTTTTGGGTTCAACAACAACCAGTGGATGACATGTGAGTTCACTGGTTAGGCTGCCTTTAAGACGGGTCTTGGATATGTATTCGACACTATGTTATCACACCAAAAATGAAACAATGATTGAACAGTTTATTCTGTATAATGTGGAATGTCCTCATTCATTTACAAGCGAACAATCGTTCCAGAAAAACTGTGAAAACAATGATATTCTCGGTTGAAAACAGCGACTACAGACGTTGACTGCACCCACACCACGTCACCCGCAGCTAGCATAGCGAACGCACGCACAGTAAAACACCAGTCACCATTCATCTGGATTGATTTCAGCAACACTCTACCATCGCGAACAATGTTAAAGAAATCCTGAATTCCGTCAAATTAAAATACTGCAGCATGAACAGGTACAATCCAGCCACTGGCGCCGTGAAGTGTCCAGTGTTAGGGTCATAGCCACCACCTTCGTTCAACATGACTTCTTCGAATAATACAAGTGTCTTATTTTTACTATACGTATACTCTTTATCATGATCTTCTTCTGTTGAGGCATCAGTCCGTCCAACATGGACCATTACCTGATGCATGACCGTTTGTCCTGAAATTTGAAAATTCAAATGTTAATCTGCTGTTTTATTTACGCCAACGTACGAGCGAACTCATTGGCCGAGGTATGGTATCGGAATAAATCTTTGCCAACATTTACGTTTATACATCATTAATCCTAAGTCTAATAACTGTTCATATTTAACAATAATGTTAATAAAGAGCGGCACGCACAAGGACCATGGCGAGGGGCAAGGTCACATTTAACGGCAATCGTCATCAAGAGTACGTTCGACAAAGCATTTCTTAAATCAGCATGAATATGGGTTAAACTGAAGAAATCGGCGCATAAAAGTCTATTATAGATTTAGCATAAAATTACTTTGTTAAAGTGACAAGGAACAGATTTCTTCGAAAGATGTTGATACAACAACTCGAGGGCAAAGTTCATCTATATTTTTTAAAGACTAAACACGTTGTGCTGAGCATTTCTTGGCCAGTCTGGATTGATTGTCAAATTACAGAAGTGTCAAGTTCGATGACATAAAATATCGCTCACAAGAACAAGGTTTTTAAGATCAATGATAGGGCTACAACTAAAGGTCACATATAAGAGCTAAACGAAAATTGGCCCAGAGCATTACTTTGTTCAGCATGGACGTCTATAACTGCCTTAATAACTTGTCAGACATGACAGGTATCGTGGGACTGAGTGTCACACATAACAACCAAGCCCATTGTTTAACTTGTCTTAAGCATATCATAGCCCACCAGGAATGGATGATTTTGTAATTTCACAGAAATGATAAGCATGATGGGATGATGTATCACACGTTACAACCATGTCCGTAGGTTCAAGTTCTATTCCATTGGTGAACGCAAAACGTTCAAGTGATACGGCGTTTCCCACGCCAACACTCAAGTCAAATGCCAATGTCCATTATAAGAAATCGGAAACAAGGTCCTTGTCATAGGCATATATTTGTCAATCATCGATCTTATACTTAATTTGCATAAGCAATACGAATGTTTAGACGGCGTTTGTATGCTTGAACTTCGCGGTGTGTCATAGCATCAAAGGTCAACGTAAGAATTCATAGCAAAATAAATTAACTCATAACACTTTGGATTGTGTATTTAATTCTTTGTTCAACCGGTGGGGTTTAAAATAATGAAGGTGATGACCATTCTTAGGACCTTAGTGTAAAAGACATAGGTCTCTTGACCTTATTTGAATGGCAAATATGAAGTAAAATGCATGTATCATAAATCAATGTTTTGAGACGATGAACAATCTTTATTAAAATCCTAACTTAAAATCTTTATTGACGGGCGTATTTCTGGAGCTATTTCACCCTGCAAACGCTTAAACTGTTTCATGTCCTGGAACTTAAACTTCGTGTTTGTCTCATAAAATATGATATAAAAACGCCATTACCCATGCCAAAAACTGGTCACTATGTCAAGCAAGGTTACAAATAAGTGTCAACGGAACAACATCAATCATAATCGCTTTGTTACCAGCAAGCTTCTGTAAACAATTGGTGTGTTTTCTAACTTTCTATTAAATTGGCTGAAACGATATTTAGAAGTAATAGAAAGCAGATGCAACGTTAAGATCAGAAATCAAGGTCAAATATAAAATATTATAAACACTTTTCTTTGATCAGCCTTGATGGATTTCAAGTGATGGCAGTTATGTAATCGACTTTGACAAATAAATCTCATAGACACACGGTCGAGGTGCTTTAACAATGTCAACGGTTACGTAATATACAAGAATGTACGAATCAAACGTTATAGACACACACATGTAATAGTTGGCATGTGTAACGATACAAACTATAAGCCATAACTGACTACCTTCAATGGGCAACGTGAGAGAAGAGTTGTTTTTTTTTCAAAAGTTGCAGTTATATTCTTGGTAGCAGCATCGATGAAAGACTCGACCTTATCAAGGTAACTGCAAGCGATTGCCGTAATTGTAAAGTTCCCTTCTTTAATAGTTCCAGAGAAATTACATGTATCATTGTCAATTAACGCATGTGCATTGTCAAAAAGACCTTGCATCTTAACTTCCAACTGTGCTTTTATGGCTTCGTTGAGTTTCACATTGTCTTCCTCTATCCTAACAGTTGATTCAGTTATCTTTTCCAACATGTCTTTCATTACTATTTCAACTCTTATAACTCTTTCCAGTAGTTTTCCTCGTATAGACCAACAGGTAATGAACGCTCCATGGAAAACAAGACTTCTAACAGTAATCCGGACAAGCCAGCTAAAACTAAATTCCACGTCCTTGTATATCTGTCCCTAAGTACACTTAGTATGCGGTTTTCATTTCATTTGCCACTGTTTGCATACAAGTGCGTCGTTTTAATCAGCAATGTTGTCTGCCTATCTTCAAAATATTTTCAAGTACGTTTTATCTGTTAATTAAACGAACACTTTATGGACGAGTGAGTATTTTATAGTTGTTGCAACCTTTCTTTAAGCCTTTGCAACGCTCAAAATCAACGAAAATTTCGTTAAATATTTCGTAAAATAAAGTCAATACATTACCAATCAGTGTTCCGTATAGCAAAAGCAAAAATTGAAACGCTAGATGTGGTTTGGTATCATAAATTTAACAAGATATTAAATGCTATTTTGTTATTTTTTTATGACACAATATATTTCGTTTTAATTTGCCGCAACGATATTTATTCATACGACACACGAACACTAAATTGGTACATGAACACGTGTTGAATATATTGTACCACAAAAAAGAGCTGTTTGTATCTTGTTAAATCTAGGTTACCAGGTACATCTACCGTTAAAATTGATATTGATATAAGGAACACTAATTGTTTATGTGTTAACTTTTACGAAATATTTTACAAAATATTCATTGATTTTGAGCGTTATAGGGGTTTTAAGCAGTTTTTTATTATAAAAGATACTCCGGCGTTTTTATTGTGCCTATACACATGTAAAACTCCTGAAACTGCTTCGCGGTTTTAAAGAAACTTGCAAAAATCGATAAAGTTTGTTATGATAAAAAATTGTAAATTGTACGTGTACTAGATTTCTCTTATTGGTTCGAATTATTGATACTTGTTCACAGGAAGTTTGACAGGCTTATTATCTATCGTATTTATTGAACTTGATCAATGTTTTATGAACTATCAGATATCATTATTATAATTTCAATTTTATTTGATTTACTTTTATGAAATTCTATTATTGATGCTTTTTGTTATATATGTAAATGTACTTTAAAGGCAAAACAAATGTGCAAATTGTCTTGGGAATTCACAATTGACATATGCATACAGGTCTTTCAACACGATTTTATTAGGACATTGGAGCAAGACCGCAGTTGTCTATGTGTTAACTGTTTCCTTTATTTGTTAAAAGAGAGCCAATAGATGCACACACATATATTATTTGGAAATTCAAAAATATGGATTTCCGTGCGCATAAATGCACTAGATCTTTGGCTACCACACCTCGATCGAAAAGACCACCATTACATACATGCCATTTTTTTGAAATGTCCGTTTAAATAATATTGGGAGTGTAAAAGGTGACCCATGCCCATATTTACCTTTAAATATGAACTTCACCCTTTGGATGATGGTCACAAACTGTGCACGCAACACGTCATACCAAGTGGCGAACACTTCTAGTGAGTAATATGATCGGATAAATGAAGGGATTAAAGCCCGGAAAAGCTGTACATTGCCCAAATTTGAACTTTGACAAGTGTGGCATGACTTAACAAGTACGATACGAACCGTCTCCTCGCGATACTAATTAGTGATAAGTAATTTTGAAATGTGCATGATCATTAATCTTTTCAGAAATATGCTGATATCCTTCGTTTCAAACGTAATCAAGATCACCAAGATAGTGCAAACTAAACTTGTATCAACCAATTTGTACAAACAGTAGCTTTAATTTACTGATTACCTGTATCAATCAGTCGAGTAGAATCAACAAAGAACAAGTTTGCTTAAAAACGTTATTTTCACGGAATGGTCATTGACGATGTTGATTTTAAAAAACAATGACAATGCAAACAGCAGCTAGAACGATAGAAATAACCCAAAAAACAATAATTTATATATGTATATAGGTGTGTGTGTGTGTGTTTTTTTTTAAATAATGTTAAGCATGCGCAACGTGTATNGACAAATATATGATTTCTCTTTCTTGATCGACAAGCCCTTTTGGACTGATATGCATTGTTTTGTGAAGATAAAAGGTTTTTTATGATGTCTTAATTTCGGGTTAACAATCCTAAGAATGGAACAGTAAGAAGTGCAACTCCCGAATGCTCTGAACTCTTGCGCTCCTGACAAAACTGTCACACATAGTTATCTACCTTTGTCATAAATACCGTTGCGCAAAATGTACGGTATGTTCTTATGGAAGGGTTTATCCGCCAGTTCTCGCATTATGCATTATGTCATTGTATTTCATGCAATTCATTTTCCATGTTGCTATTTATAATTGCATTTTGCTTGATGACATTGTATATCATGCAATTCATTTTCCATGTCGCCATTTATAATTGCATATTTCTATTTATGATATTAATAGAAATGATACGTTTGAGTGACAGTTTTTATAATGAATCCATGGGTCTTAATGACATATGTATACTCCTTTGTTATAATTTTGTAGTTCTTCTTCTTATGTAAAAAAATAAAAATGTAATGTAAATTCTCTCTTTACTTTACGTGTTGAAATGTTACAATAGAATTAGTACTTCAAATTTCATTTTGCAAAAGTCATTGGAAAGAAAAGACGGGACGAGTTTTTTTTCCATCAGTTCTTCAATATGGCTTGCATAGTTCGTTATAATGTTTAGTCGATGTATGTTAATCCTATATTTTTGCCAGTACATGACGTATGCATCATTTCTGTTAAATTGTTTTTGTGGCTATCTCCTTGTTGCTTTATTCATCTTTCAATGCAAAAAAAAAACGTTATTACATTACAGGGAACCAATAACAAATTTGGCATTCTAGCACAAATTATTATACAGGGAGACAACTCTGGCGTGTGTATGATAATGTACGGGGTGTTACTTCTACTTTCGTCAAAACAACATTTGCTTCCAAACTAGTTTTGCTGATAATACCCTTCGTGGAGAGATGTATTCGTGAAGACTAGTTAATGAATAAGTAATATTATTTATTTGCAACTTGCAAAACATACGGTACTGTGACGTACGACCACGATACACGCGTGTGCGTATGTGTGCGTTAGCGTATATGTGTGCGTTAATATGTGTGATCGCGTATGCGCGGTGTTTGTTTTTATGTGTGTGTTCTGTGCTTTCATCATGAAGATTTATTGCACCTGAACAGTTGTTGATGAACAAGTTTATGACCTAGTTTATGATGTACTTCAGCGCCTGAGACTGCATTATGTGAGGATCCGGAGTGCGTCCAAGCACTACCTAACTAACGAACTAGACACTCGAAAGTTGCGATTCATATGAATTATAGCTGATATTTTTAGCTATTCAGTTTTGACTAAATTATTTTCTGTTTTGATGTGGTTTTGTGCTTTGTGGGAGGTATGTCGACCACCAACCAATCTCGCATGCTCAGTAAAAGGATTTTCATCCCGGGTTGCCTAGGTAAGAATCACGTGTATCAACCACTACGGACGGACGAATAAAGCAGCGACTATAATGCTTCAGTGAAATCTTAAAGCGTAGCATACAAATGTTCAATTTTTTTTTTAACAATCAATGTTCTCTGCTTACTTTTTCGGTAACACTTACATTTATTGTTCCATATGTGTGTGTTGGTCAAAATATTAAGTGTTATGAAAAGTACCTCACGAACGATAGACTAAAGTATATCACAGTCAGTCAAATCCGCGGAATGCTTAAGATTAAAGCGTGCGCTTGACCTGCGGTGATTTCAGGTTGTAAGCCAGTGAGAAACATGAGGCTTACAAAGTCTAAAAAATAAACAAGCAATTTATCAATCAATATCCATCCATTCAGTCATCCATCCACCAATCAATCTAATACGTTTTAGAGTTACGCAACTTACTTCATCCCGACTATCTCAAGCCCCGTAAGAGATGCAAGTACGCAACTGTAATAACTAGTGCGTCCACCGCGTCATTGCCAGTATTTCGAAATCCTAAGAAATCAAATAACTGCATAAGATCGACAAAATATCGTTTGATTTCAATTTACCCATCTGTGTAAATACTCAGCGTTTCTTTTGTGGCTGACAGATAAAGACGGATGTACAAAAGTACTGACTTATTAACCATACTTCGATTTGCTTGTGTAAACAATATCAGCCTGCTTTTGGCTTTTTCACAGACTCGCATAGACGGGGCATTTCGACAGAAATAGCCAGTGACTTAATAAGTCGATATATAGCTTGGCTTTTAATAATCCCGATATGTCTGGTTCTCCGCTTTATATGAATTACACATTACAAATTGTCATGTCGCATTGGATTAACTTCATGTTGCGTCATGACTTGCAACATGCTTAGTGCTTATTGCTTTCGTCTTGTTGAATTACTAGTGTTATTACTAGTGTAATTGCTAGTGTAATCATTAGTGTAAAGTTGAAATGTACAAACATAATGTTGGTAACGAATAGCATTATAGAAAAAGCATTTGTCAAATATCATCATGCAATTGTAATTTGTCAACATGGAGTTGTAACTAAGCAACATACACTTGTCATTAAGCAATATTCAATTGTCATTAAGCAACATGAATGGACTTGTGGATTTTTCCTTCTATAAACATTAGCATTAAGGCGCATGCATAATGCATTGTTTAAACAGCAAATGCAAGGAACACAAATACAGTTGTTTTGTAACAGAATTCAAATGCAAGTTTTACTATAATAAAATGTAGTTGTCAAGCAATGAATAATTGCCATAAAGCAATATGCAATTGCCATTTAGCAATATGCATGTACTGGCGGATAAACCTTTCTATATGTTCTATGCTTTATGTATTTGAATACAAACATTGTTTTTAACAATGAGTAAGGGCATTTTTTTTCACAATATACGTTCAATATTGAGTTTACATGTTTTGGTTGAGCTTTTTTGTAAACTTATTTTTAATAATAGAGCAACTTAATATCGAATCCGTGCATATAACATGCCCGTTAATCACGGGCGCCGCCTCTTTTCTGACAAGCATTAATAAATGAGCAAATGCTACTTCCGGGTCGGCACTAAGGACCGAGCGTTTTTTAATACACAGAGAATCGTACAAGGTGCGTGTTTTTATGGTTTTCAACATATTTCGCATTAGTATAAAAATCGTTCAATGTAGTGTGGTTCAGCAAAGATTCGTTCATCCACAAATGAACAGACCCATACAATCACAACCCATTTGGTGAACGTGAGAACCTTTATAAGTCGTGACATGGTGTTTTTAAAAGCAAATCGAAGTGTTTTGCCTGTATAACTTGCAGGTGTCAATCCAATTAAACCGCTGACGACATCAAACGATTGCTTTCAACATATACACGTTGCTTTATTAACAAGAACATTGGCTTCTTGCCGATTTAATAGATAATTTTGCATTATTCCAAATGAGATTGAGCCTATGCCACGGAGTAGCTTCTAAGAACAGAAGGGTACGCCAATTCACATATTAAGCTATTATAAAGTGATATATTTTATGTAACGGTTTCTACGTATTATGTTTCCATGAATTTATTTGTAAGTTTACTACCTAAATTGTCAAATCTATAATTTGGATCGCGAACGTTTTGACATATATTTAAAAAGAACAAGTATTTTTCTTACAATGCCTTGATGGATTTAAATGTTTGTCTTTGTAAGATAAGACAATTATACGTTCAACAAGTTCAGGCGTTTCAGTGAACGGGCGTTTGCATCATTTCGTGATCTATTCAAGTTAAAAGCTTTTACTGCAAAAAGGATAAGCAGTACATGTAAACACATCAGAATAATCATCAAATGCAGTCAATAAAACCAGTTTGATTAAAAAAATACATTTTCGAACTGTTAAATTACAACATGTCAACAAGGCTACACTCGCTTAGCGATGCAAATTTTGTAAATCTTATTTATTCTAGAGACGAAAGAAAACAAGAAAAATGGCTTCTCCTGTTATCAATATTTCTCCCGCTTATCAATATATTTTGTATTATTATTCAATGCATGCAACAATCAGAGAAATACGCTTCAAACAATCGATAATGAAATTGTAAGGATTCTAACGGTCATTTGACTGTTGCTAACACGTCATAAACGCATAATAACGACATGCATTTATAAAGTTTCGCCTATATCCAAGCCCGTACAGAATTGCACCCCTATACACCCCCTCTCGGAAACAGTTCCTCCTTGGTTCAGAATATCAACCACAACTAAACGGTGAAAAAGTTCGACCCTAACGGGTCACTAATGCTTTGATTATGATGTTTGGAGGTGTACTAAATGCTGTGCAAGCACATTGAATGCCGATCAACGATTATTAGAGCTCAGTTTGTAATATATCACTGCATTCAATGTCATAGTGATGAATTTAAAAAAAACATAATGATGAAATAAATTATAAACTGACACTGTTATATGCCGTAACATAATGATAAAGAATTGAAATGCAATACATATATATATATATATACTGATGACATATATAATCAGTAAGTCGCTAGTTAAAGATACCAAAATACTGTACGGATGGTTATGTTCAACAAGGATGATGTCCGGGGGGATTTCATCCGAGTTGTATTATGTCAAGGAGAGATAATGCCCATACACCGCTAAATATGAAGCCTTCTTAGATACAGGAATCTACGCTTAAAGAGAAAGTTCAAAGAAATACATCATACGTGTTTTACTTCATGGCATTTCCCATAAAGTCAGCCACGAGACATCAATACAAACATACCGGTACTGTATAGCGTCTAGGATTATCAAAATTAATGTCAAATCATAGTTCACTATCAGCGCAATATCTTTTTCGATTGGCAAAAAAATTCTCCCCAATTTGTCTACCCAAGAATGTTTTATGACAAGGAAATAAAACGAATAGATTATTTGTCTTCAATACCGCCTATGAAGCTATTTTGTTGTTAATTTGTCGAATTTAATGAACAAAAAAACAATGACTGACAAAATCATATTTTGATTTTGTGGCAACTACCAATTTGTATGGGCTACACATCACCAAAATTATATATGCCAGAGGTAATGTCCTGATGTTTTAGTATTGTCATTGACTACCAATACTAGAGTCCCATAGAACAACCATGCCCATTCGTTCCGGATATTATAATAAAGTATATAACACCTAAGCACAACAGCCTTTTCTGTCGTACATGAGTACAAGCCATATTATGCTGCCCCGTTTTGGAGCCCGATTTGATACCCTGATATGCCAACTATGACCACTTTTGTATCCCAAAAGCCCTCAACATTAGTACCAAATAAAAGTATAAGGTTGGATATGAGGCCCTGGTTGAGGGTATGCTACATCCCCATTAGATACCGGATATTCCCTAATCATTACATATCAAGGTAATTAACCCCAATGACCCCCGACATAAGACTTAAGTTAAGGCCTTTGATGAGGGACTCAATATATACCAAATAGATACATCGAAAGCCTTCCAAGTAACAACCACATATATAAGAAGAGAGATCAGACTCTGTTTGAGGGCCCCCTGGGCCCCACTGGATGTCCAGATATCTCCTCCCGTCACCTACCACAGGTATAAGGCCCTGGTGTAGGGCCCCACTAGATACCCAGATGCGCCCTCCCAGTACGTACGACAGGTATAACTCCGACGTTCCTACCAAAGGTATAAGGCTGGAGATAAGACTCTGGTTGAGGGCCCCATTAGATTCCCAGATATGCCCTCCCAGTACCTACCACAGGTATCAGGCCGGATATAAGTCCGTCAATTAGGGCTTCACTAAATATACAAATATGCCCTCCCAGTAAATAAATATCACGGTTATAAGGCCGGATATAAGGATATAAGGGCCCCACTAAATACCCAAATATGCCCTCTCGGTATCTAGGTAGATAGGTATAGGACGGAGATACGGCTATGGTTGTGGCGATTGAAACACAATGTACACTGTTTAATCGGACTCTCCTGACACATCCACGGTTAAGAATTGTTTGTGTATGTCCATGGCATTTTAGAATGACCTTCAAGCAACATAAATAGTACAAGGTGATTATATGCCTTTGTGTTATATTGTTCACTTCAATATTTGATTTCATGTTCGGTAACCCTTTATGTTTTGCATACAACCAATTTATTATAAAGAAGTACAGAAACGTTATAAGTTGTATCCATTTTTATTTTACTTTAATGCCATTTCAAAACAAGTAAATGTGGTGGCGAGAAAATATACACAACCTCGTGGAAAATTATGCGCCAAAACCTCGATCGCTGAAAATGATGTTATAGATGCATTATGGCATAGCATGTCTGCATCATTAATAGCATTTTCCAATTCCACTGCCAGCCGATATTGATATAAACTTTTGTGGATCATGTTAAATCGATAAAGATTGCAATGTTAAGTCCCTATTACATTGTCTAGACATCATGCTATATAACGCATTCTGAAGCAGACCGCAAATAAATATATGAGCAAAAATGGAATCACGAAGGACGACGTAGATAATAAAATGGTTGTTGATTTGCATTAAAGTACAGATATGTTGCGCCCTGGCATTAATAAAGTGTGATATGTTTTGTTGGAAAAAGAACAACATAAATTTAATAAAAGTTTGTTTGTGTGTACTATACTAGTATCAGGTTAAGTTGATTTTGTTGCAATACTGTATATTCTTAATATAACTTCTTCGATGTTTATACAAGAGGCCAGTTTGGATTGATTAAAAAAACAAGGTAATGGAAGGAAATATACTCCCGTCCTTAACAAAACCCTACATCTTGATTTGTGAAATAACGGTAAAATGTGAATAACTGACGAGAGCTTAAACGGCGCATTTTGCATGTTTACAAATCTAAACAACAAATAGCGTACCGTTCAATATTGAAGTGTTGAATAAACTCAGCAAACCGATTTTTTTATACAATATATAGTTGTATATACTTGAAATAATTCATCAATGTAGGAAGTTTGAACACAAATAAACCACTATAGTACTATAATTTTATGTTAGTGGTTTATACCTATTTGGTCCATCAACTTGATCGCTTTAATCTAACCTGAGTCTGACTTATACATGCATATTCGAACCTCTTCAGCATATATCCAAATGCACTACTTAGCATCTCACCGTATGTCAGCAAAATTGATTTTATTTTGGCGATCAATGTTGTAAAAAGACGGAGAATTTTGTAAATATCTGCTTTCACAGAACGGATTTACAGACATAAAACACATATTGATAGGCAATCAATGAGTCCGAAGCAGCTTTATTATCATGTGTATTCCTTCCACAATATTATTCAACAGGGAACAATATCTACGTTTTTGTGGCTTATTGAAACACCAGTCTTGTGATGATCATCCAAAGATGCATGATTTGTTTTCAAGACGCATACAGTAAAAGAAACGAGAATCAAATTTCGTAATTACAATTATAGAAACATGATTGGAATCTTAATTCTTGCTGTGCACATGACAAAACCAAAGTACTTTATTATTCCCACGAAAAAGACAAAATAAAAATCCTTATATTAAAACAGAATTATCAGGAATATGAATATATTTGTGAAAATATATATATATTCTAAAAGGGCACTTGCACTGTTTAAAGTACTGAACAATACAGTTTATATTATAATTATTTTAATCATTTAATATGTACATTCATTACCAACTCTTTGTAACTTATAAGTACTATATAAATGTTAAACATAGAACAATTGATCGGTCACACTTAATTGCAACTTAAAGTGTTATATCACAGCCTATTCAGATGAAAATATATGGCAATACATGTACTTAATAAGCTTTTTTTATTTAATGTTTTGTCTGTTCAAAATCAGATCGTGTACACAAAACACAATGAAGTTGTCATTTTCCACTATTGTTTACGTCCGACATTTGAAAACACGTATCATCTGGCAAATATAAAAATCTTAATTTGTTTTTCCCCAGAAAGACACATTATTAATGTTTGTATAGATTAAGTAGGTAAATTGCATGACTACCATCTGCCTCCTGAAACTAAGAATTACAAAATTGCAGTCGTACAGGCCTACTAACTGGAAGATAATTCCCTTATTCAATGACCCTAGCTGGGGCCCTATATAGCTTTTCCGTGTAATGTGACTTTATATGCCGATTATACATTTTCATTTTTCCAGAAAACTGTAATCTTCATTTTAACTATAAAACAGATAGTTTTCTATTGACAGTAACTTATCGTATGAATTTCATTGTAATATTTCTATCATGAGTTAACCTTTGTCAATAATTCAGTAATATTGCGCAACAACAAGGACGGTGCTTACCTTTTTCCTAAATATTGAATTTGTAATTTCAAAAAATTAAGAACACGGGATTATCACACATTTTACAGACACGAAAGATCAATAATTATGGTATGAATTACATTATTTAGAAGTTGCAGATTCTGCATTGCCTTTGTAAAGAAAAACATGATGACAATTAATATCTTTCCCGTGTGGGAATATACACATGCAATGTTTCATAGATTACATATAGTTTCCCAGCCTTGGACCCTAAGGGTTCTTTTTACCTAATACAAACAGTGTTCAAGTATTGACCTCGACGAGACCTCCAATAATCAATTGAGTTAAATTTGTTCCTATGGAACGCATTGATATTCAGTGATAATTGTATTTGTCCTGTTGGGAGAAAAATAATCATTTTGGTTTAGTAAGGTATATTAAGCTACCGAACAATTCCACACAATTACGACCAAGCTATTCAAATTGCCAGTCAGTATTATTAGATAGGGAGTAAAACTCGTCATGAACATGAATATTATTTCCTGATTATCAAATAGTTTACCCCTATAGTACCGGGAGGTATGAAAATCTTCACAATAACATAAGCACATGAAATGTTGTTCTTTATCTGACGTTGGAATATATACCGAAGTAACGTACTTAAGTTTCAACATATGTTATTCCACTACTCTGTACTAAAGGAACGATACGGTAAGAAATTACTCAAAATTATAGTAAGTTTGTGCTTGAAAGGAGAACAATTATCTGTGAATATTAATTTGTGAACGCATTTAAATTCCAAAAAAGTAAAATGGTAAACTTTATGTCCCAAGTTTGCTGTGTGTTTTAATTGAATAATGAATAAATTGAATATACATATATGTAATTAATGATAGCTGTACCAACAGACAACAGCCTTTTGCAATTTTATTTTCATTTCCTACGAATTTCACATCTCGCTGATACGTCACTTTTACAGGAGTAAGATATGCAAATATATGTAATCTTCCATTATGCCAACTTTATTACAAAAGCAGAATGCAAGACAGCTTATTTATCCATTAAAATGCAATGTGATACATCTATGCCAGCAGCATGCATCCAGTACTGGGTGCAACTCATTAGCTAAAAATGCATGTTCTGTAAGTTCAATTCAATAAATCAAAATATTATTAGCTTCGGTTATTTTTCTTTATTTAAGCTGATGTGACTATTTCATGGATAGAACTAGTGCTTTACTACTAGCACGTCGGACATCAACCCCGTTACACCACGATGGCATCACCTTATCAAACTCAAACACCAAAAACATAATCACCTTGATCATTTTTCTCCTTCTCCTGTTCATCATCATCATCAGCAGCAGCAGCAGCATCAGCAGCAGCATCATAATCATCGACATCACAACAACTTATTCGTAAACATGTATTGTCTTGCGTTGATCTAGTTAATTATTTAAAATTAAGAGCAATTTAGCCCTGCTACTTTTGGTTTCCCCTAACCTGCTTTCCCCCAACAATGATCAATGTTAAACGTGTGAAACTCTTGATCGGATACTTGACACTTTTTTTGTGAAAATATTCAATAGCAAATGCATTAAAAGACTACACTTAACAAAAAATAGTAACTGCTTTAAGACTAAGAGCTATGAAATTCCTTGGATTTAGCAAATAATTATATAATATCACTGAGACTCAGGTTAGGCTTTCCACTTTACCTTTTCAGCAACAGCCGGTTCCTCTCATGAACCTAAGTATTTCTCTAAAGCAGAATTAATAATGGCAATCAAAACCTCAATTTAGTTATTGCCCAAATTTTACACGAGAAAGAACAATACATTCAAAACGCATCACCAATTTCATCAGCAACTATGCCTATAACACTGCTAGCATTTCCATTGAAACCAGACCTTGATCGCATATACTAGCAATATATGAATCTAATTAAACAGAAGCAGAAAGTAGTTCACATCTTCCAATTCCACAAGTGCCACCCAAACATTAAATATATGAGGATTCAGACATAATTTGTGGCAAAGCCATTACACAATCGGCAAATAACCCAGGACAGTTTTATTCGCGTTGTGTCTACGTCAGTTATTCATTCCATAAAACAGTCTGGTTCTGTTGGAATCAATCGTTTATCAATTATCCTACTCAACATTGTGTTTACCTGCTACATGAAATCCAACAATAAATCCTTAATTCGAGATATTATGCTGTTCACCCGCCCAATTTAGATTTTAATAAGATCATTAAAAGGTGGTCAGTGCAATAACACACGATGGATTTACATTATTTACGAGTAAAAATAAACTCTGTGTCAATATTCTGTTCCATTAAATACATGGTTGACAATAAAAATGTTATAATTTTTTGGAGTGATAACATGTTGAAAAAAAATCATGCATATTCTCATAAAATATTCAAGTAAATAATTTTGATTCGATGTAGACATTGTTTTAATGCAAATCAACGACATTTCTTCTGTTGTAGACATTTGATCAATGGGAGTTAATTATATTTCATCTGATGAAGCAATTTGTTCAATGGGAGTCAACATTATAATTTCCGATGTACACATTATGCCACTGGGATTTAATAGAAGATTTTCTGATAGCATTTTAACAATGGCGTTTATACTTCAAGCCAAATAACGTTGTTGGTTTATGCAAATATTTAAGACTGACTTCGAAAAAACTAGTCAGATTAACTCGAGTCTAATACATCTCAGAAACCATGTCACAATAAAGTACAGTATACTTTTGTTGGCTACACATTCTAATTGACAAGAAACATGCAATTTCACTTGTAGCTTTGTACGTAATTTAAAAGAAGAGGAAATTGGACATTTACTGGAGCAATATCAGATTTGTCATGATAATTGGAACAACAGCATTAATAAGTATCCAGGGCAACACATTTGTTAAAACAAGTTACACAGTTTATGGTTCAACCTGTACTCCCAAACATTGTATGAAGCAAAGAAATTCTCCTTCAGCGTCTACGATTTTCAGTATTATAAATCAGATTGCATGATGTGGAAATACCCGTGATCAGGGTAAAAAATGAAAAGCGCCTTTGAACGTACACCTTGAGTATGAAAAGGGCGCTATATAAATGTGGTNAAGAGCAGCTACTGATTTCAAAAGAGGATATCCTTTGCTAAGAAATTTAGCAGATGGCCTGCGAAATACACTTAAATGTTTCACAATTTATGTTTTCTGCCCTCCGAAACCCGGAACCTTGAGTATAAAATGCATATAATCTGCGTAATTATCATTCAAGAGAAAAAGAAGCATTATAGGAACTCCAACCAAGAACATTCTGGGAACGCAAATGAGTCCCCGTTCCCTCTGACCGCTCCCTCCCCCAAAAATGATAATAAATAAATAATAATATTAAAAACAAAAATCAATTATCCACTTCCTTCCTGTGGTCAATCATTTGCATTTCTGGGAAAATACCAAAGAAAATAATGTGCAGTTTGATATTTGTCAGCTTATCGTTAGACATGACGCTCTGGGAATTTATTGGAGTCATTAGGAATTGAATATTTGTTCCAGATAATCACAGGGTGTCTTTTAGGCCTCGAGGGGTTATATGCAACATTCACTTAATAGTTGATGTTTATAAAAAGACAGATTTTATGGATAATGAGAATCATGTTATTTGGAAAATGTCTGTCTGAGTAAACTTGGGAGTTTAAGTAGATGATAACATGTTTCTAGAATACAAACATTTTCTAATAATGCAATGATTATATGATATTCAACCGACCTTGTTTGTTTTTTTTGTTTTTTTATTTCAGAACTTGCCAATGATGTATTCGTATCTAGTATGATGCTGCACTGAATTGATACGCTATCCTGAACAGCATAGTATACGCCCTTCCTCCGAAGAAGGTAAATCAACAGTATGTCCTTTGTTCAGGCCCAGTGACTTATACTGATTGTTATGCGTATTTACATATACTGACATACCAAATATCTACCAATGAATATATGAGCCAGAATTCCTATTGTATTATTGTGAGTCTTTGAATAGTTTAATGTCGTAAAAGAACTTATAAAATCCGCTTTATGTTTATGGTTGGATTTGAGTACTATATAAAATCATTTTGTGTGCTAGATATAGGCTTTGCTTCAACTGAATGCTAAGAAATAGAAATGTAACATTGTAATTTCTTGTTTATTAACATGAGTACATTGATAACTTTTTGAAAGTAACTATAAATCTTAATCAGTGTTTTCTAATAGAAACATTTAGTGTACAATCATGCAATATATAGATATTGTTTTATTTATGAAATTACGCCGAATTGTCTGATAAGAAAATGATTAAGTCAAATCTATGAAAGAATAATTGGATTTTAACTTTATGCAGTTAGTGTGTTTGTCTCTATTCGCAGTTCAAAAACAAATAAAATATTTGCAAACACAAAGTATGTGTACAAAGCATAGCTTTTAAGTTTTGTTCTTAACGTGTTCGCTAAAGGGAGTATCACAAATTGAATATTAAACATTTACTCACATCCTGAACAAATTCTTTTAATGATATCTATTTTTGTCATGTAATTCATGTACGTTTTTGTTTTAAGAATGATGACCATCTTCTTTGCTTTTTGTTTAAATTAAGACACCATTTAGCTGTCAACCAAGCGCGGAATAGTGTAACGTTATTACCTTATAAATTGTACTCTGGATGATGCAAAATATGGGTCTGTTGATTTTCATTTTTCTATTGTAAATGCTTTTCAGAATGTGAATCTCGTTATTTTGCAAATCAGTTATTATGTATTTGTATTTGACGAATTTTGTCTTTAAACTATTATTGAGATGCTGTTATAGCTGAAAATAAACATTCACAAACAAGCTATGTTAATTAGCCTTTTACAATCATTATTGCACATTCTTCAAGACGGTGATTGTAATATTTATCTATATGATGCTATGTCGCTATAGCCTTAACATTGAAGACGAGATGTAGTTGATACCTGTTTTAATTTATTTCATGGCGTCTCAATAAGTGACCGTTATGTTTCTAAACATCCAACCATTCAGTAGAATAATGGAATAATGGTAATTAAATTAAAGTGTTATCTTGAATCGATAAGATCCTTCTTTTTCCTTCCAGCTGGACACGTATGGCCTCGTTGAGCTTTACGTTGTTCTCCTTCATTCTTACATTCCTTTAATCTGTTTTTCTTAATCTGTCTTTCAGTAAAAACTGCATCCAGTTATGCTTCATTTTTAAGTTAGCAACATACATGAATGGAACCCTCCATAGAAAACAAGATTCCTAACAATACCCCTGAGGTGCCTGTTAAAACTTAAGTCCGCATATTAGTTTATTAACTTTGCTACATGATACAAATGAGAATGTCGTTGGCCTGACAATTTTTGATTGAATTAACAAGTACGTGTAATATACTACAAATTGTATATGTGACATCACGTGTACAATCAATTCGCTCTCACGAAAGAATTCTGTTTTAATGAGTATCTTAGTAAACCTTAAAATTTTGTTAACTCATACGGTTAAGTATTTCGTAATAAATTGTTTCATCATTTCTTTCAATGCTCGATTATTCTTTTACAATATCAAACCGATATTGTAAAAGAATAATCGATCGTTTCATAATACATCTTGAATAGTGTGTATTTTCGTCATTCATCCTGCAATCTTTAAAATAACTTACCACAAGTGTTCACAACGAGGACACGGTGTGTCGCGTACAAGACATTTGTCTGTAGCTCAAAGGTCATGGTTACTCTAAGATGTCAACATGTGACACTTTACAGATTGTTCGGGCTGTAATATATTAAATCACCGGATCTTTTAAAACTTCAACAAATTTAACAAAAACGTGCTGCATGAAAGGCCTGGGTCCTTTAGTCAAGGTCAATGACATACATAGAGGTCAATATGGGCACGGTAAAACTTTAACACGCTTGTTTCGATACAAATCTTTGTTAACTGATCTATTTTGATATATTCTAGGTTTTTCATAGTCATAATTACAAAGATATATTGTTATCAGGCACGATTTATTTTCTATATGCTTGAAGAATATTTTTTTATTTCAGATCAGTTTAAAGTCCCACAATCTACTTCCGTGCACGAAATACTTCCTCCCCATCCATACAAGCTGTCTAGTTGAATACGTATACTCGTAATGAACGATGACAGGTATTATTGTACCGGTCAGTTACAAAATATAATTAATATAAAAGTATGGCCAAGAAATGCATGTATAATTGTATCACAAACGTGAACATAAATCTTATATTGTAAAGCAGTTGTCGTATGTCTTACTTTATTATTTTTCATACTTTATCTTATCACTGAAAAACTGCAATAAGAAGTTTACCGTGTTTTATGTTCATATTTCAATAACTTTTGTTTCGTCATTGATGTAGTGTTTTTATTAACAAGATCAGAAATATCTTCTAAACATCAATTACATGACAGAAAAAAAAATCTTTTTTAAATCATCTACTCGTTATTTCAAAAACGAAGTCGTTATCCATGGTCATGCATACAGACTTTTTCTCATAAGCTTGTATAGTTTATCAAGTTAAGTACATGTATACATATATATTTGTCTTCAATCTAGTGTATACATCGGCAGTGGCGTGCTTACCTGTTTACCAAAATATAAATAAATGCTTGAACAAATGCGTTTGTTGCTTTCAATGTGATGTTATTCAAACTCTTAAATTATACCTCAGGAAACGATTGTAGCAAGAAACCACTTATTGAGCACGTTTCTTTTTAACTTTGGTCAAGCCATCAGAAATGAATACCAAACGTTGAACTAATACATATGTGAAAGCCCATTTCTTCACAACCGAACTAGTACCCAATGTCAAAAAAACAAATGCGAACAGATATCTTTTATCGTATTTACAGCTGATGATCTTTTAGTCTGATACGAGGCAGATAGCTGACAGGTTTGTGATACTTATCCGTAAGACGAAAACAAATCAAAATTGCGGTCACCATTAGCGCAGAAAATTCAGGAAAGGAACTAACTCAAAAGGGTCATGTGTCGAGTAGCAAACACAGTTATCTCCCATGCATATTTGCAGTTTTGGTTTATTTTTTTAACCAATAATTAATATGATTAAGTATTAAATATTTGGCTGAAAACTTTATTTACAAGCACTCAGTGACAAACGAGCATTAAAAACAGAATCTTCGGTCTTGTTTTGATTTTATTTGCAATAACACAGCGTGCATAAAACTACTTAATTTCTTCTTGTGTTAAAACTCAATAGTATCACTGATAAAAGTTGCAACAGAAAAAAATCTGGTTGTTTTTAAGATTAATTTTGATAAAATCGAATGATAACAAACAAAATTAATAACATTACATCAATGTTACGAAATAGTGTTTTTAAAATTCTATACAACCGATAAAACCGAAAACAATCTCACTATTTCAGACACATGTTTGAAATTCAGACCAGTTCTAACCATTAGAATATAGCTTCTCAAATGTACTTCTCTTTACGTTCTCGTGATAAGACAAGATTGAAAAATTAGGTCACCGTACAATTTGTGTAATCAAAATTAAGAATGTTGAACTTCCTACGCGTAATATTAAAAAAAAAAAAAAAAAAAAAAAAAAAAAAANTTGTTCTAGTCAAGTGCTATACATTTTATTATGTGTTTTTTTTTTCTCTTCATTTTGAAGAAATAACTTCTGAAAATTTAATTAAGCATTACATGATGATGATACAATATAAACATTCGGAACATTTCACTAAGAAACATTCGGAACATTCCAGTAGTCTCAACAGTTGGGACATTCCATGAACAAGAAGTTCAGTGATCATTTTGATTTAGTAATATATATATTCATGTACTGTATGTTTTCAAAGACTTCAACTGAATGTTTCAAAGTTTCTCTGTTATATTAAGGACTGTGAAGCCTACCTATAAACATTGAAATTATTGAAAAGGAAAGAAAAAAAGGGAGATGTCGTATAGTTATATAGACGATGTTAACATTATTGTGCATACCTCTATTCGATATAGTTTTAACCAGTCTGCTTTCTAAGTCGAGGTCTTTGAGAAGCTCATGTAAAGTATGTACGTATTCAAACGTCAAGTAACGCCGATTGATTAAACGTCATCAAATAGAATCGAGCATGTTCGTTATGATAATATTACAAATATCGAACTGTAACTGACATGAAATCTGCAGTACTGTTACTTGTTAAAAGGTCCGCCAGTGAATTGGATATTATGAAAGGTAGTGCACTTTGATTGTGTCCTTAACATATTTATGTGCATACTTAATGTTATATACATATTGGCCCAACACCATTAAGCTAGGAACGACTATGCAATCTATTATATAAAATAACGTTAAAAAATCAATCATTATTACTATCACTAAAATACTACGGTAGCACACATGTGGCGTGTTTTTATGTTTGTATTAACCACAATTTAATAGTCTGGGCCTAATTTGTACAAACTACCCAGTAAGTAATGGGATAAACAACATTAGAAATGGGACGACATAAATAAATCCTACAAACGTCATAACCTACTGATCTGAACAAATTCACGGGAACTTTTTAGGACGTCGTTAAGCTTGGAAACGACTTAGAAGCTCATGTAAACGAGAAAACGAACCCGTGATGACGTCATCAACCAGTCTAAAGACAAACAGCAAAAGCATTTGAACGCCCGAATGTATACCATGCGAAATTGAGTTAACCTCATTTGAAACATGCTTAAAAAAACATGCATTATGATTAACTTATTTTGTATTACGACTATTTAATCGTTCCAACGAAATGATTATCTCCTTTTCACGAGTTACTAAGTCGTTTCAACGAGTAAGGCATGTCGTTTCCTTGCCTTGTTACTTCATTTCATCCGACATATTAAAGGGGCCGTCCAACAGATTTTGGCATGTATTGAAGCTTGTCATTAAATGCTTTAAATGTTTTATATTGATAAATTTAAACATTTGAACTAAACATCTCCATTTAAAAACAAAAATACAATTTTAAAAAAGGAAACAAAGGTAACCCTCAACAGGGCTCGAACCACTGACCCCTGGATTCCTGGAGTTCTGGAGTCAAATTCTACCCGCTTAGACCACTCGACCATCCAGGCTCATGTTTTTAGCGGATGTATTTTTTAGCTTTATAAGCAATCCTGGTAGTTTCCCAAAATATCGTTTCGCATCGTGCGACGTTTTATCTGTTGGACAGTCCCTTTAAGTCGTTTTCACGATAAAGCTAATTTGTGGGAACAAAACACCGAGTCTTTGTTATAACATAAACAAAATCGAATCCTTGTGATTTAATAAGGAACATTCAGCTACCGAACAATTCCACAGACTTACGACCATGTTATTCAAATTGTCAGTAATTATTATGAGATAGGGATTTAATACCCGTCATTAACATGAATAACATGAATACCTTTTCCTGATTATCAGATTTACATTTTCACATAAAATAGTGTTCATCAACTGTTCCTGGCATAGATACCGCATAAACGTACTTAAATTTCAACAAAAGTTTGTTTTAACGAGTTGCAATTCCACTACTCTGGACTATTCTTATAGACAAGAAACTTTCAATTTAGCTATGTACGTAATTTGAAAGAAGAAGAAATTAATAACTGGACATTTACTGGAGCAACACGAGATTTGCCAAGATAATTGTAACAACAGCATTAATCAATGAAGCACATGTAACACAGTAAATTATACAACCTGTACTCCCAAATATTGTATAAAGCAAAAGGGGGCGTGCGCATATGGGGGCTGACTGCGTTTAAGTGAGCTTAGTTGGAACTGACTTTCAAAATGGCGTCGTTTTCGTGATTTTCTTTAAAGAGTAGGCGTGTATTTTCACCCGGTAAGCCACTTTATATTTATATTTCTTTAAAATGACTAAGCCCTTTCGGCTCAACGGTGGTTGTGCTTCCCCTTGTTTTTTGTTCAAGATCGTAAACGTCGGAATAAAAAAAGCTATTGCAGGAAAACCTTCCACAAATGCGTTTTTTTAATTACTTGACCTTTGAGATTTTGGATGTATACATATCATTTTCTGTTATAATGAACAGTATTTGCGAATGTGTACAGTCAAATATAACATAAATCACGATTATTTTATTTTCCCGACGCGGCTTATTCTCTAATAATCAATTTATTGTCGAAATATAATGGTTTAAAACACCCCTTTCTGGAACTGGAACTCTTACTTTAAAGATGAGATAATAATAAAATGCAACTAAAACAGTGAAGGGGTGTTGCGCCTGATTTATATATCGAATATATTTCATCTCTATTGGCCCTATTCCACTACGAAAACAAGACCACGATTCGCTACGATTTATCCACAGGTACTTGAACATATTTTTTTTTTGTCTTTATATATATAATAAAAGAAAATGTATCCAACGATGATTTCACAGGTGTATTTAATAACGCTATGCAACAGCATGAGTAGCAAACACAGTTATCTCCCATGCATATTTGCTATTCGGCAGTTGTGGTGTGTGTTTTTTAACTAATAATTAATATGATTGAGTATTAAATATTTGGCTGAAAACTTTATTTACAAGCACTTAGTGACAAACGAGCATTAAACACATAATCTTCGGTCTTGTTTTGATTTTTTTAGCAATAACACAGCATACATAAAACTGCTAAATTTCTTCTTGTGTTAAAACTAATTAGTATCACTGATAAAAGTTGCAACAGAAAAAAATCTGGTTGTTTTTAAGATTAATTTTTATTTAATCGAAGGATAACAAACACAATGAATAACATTACATGAATGTTAAGAAATAGTGTTTTTATAATTTCTATACAACCGATAAAACCGAAAACAATCTCACTATTTCAGCCACATGTTTGAAATTCAGATAAGTTCTAACCATTAGAGTATAGCTTCTCAAATGTACTTCTCTCAACGTTCTTGTGATAAGATTGAAAATTGAGGTCACCGTACAATTTGTGTAATCAAAACAATCTTGTAATCAATTACGGTATAACATGTTATAAAAAAGAAACCTGAACTAAATTATTGAAATTAAATAACAGCTAGATTTACAACTTAAATCCAGACACATTGCTACACATCCAAAATAGTGTGTCATAAAGAATGAGTTCGTGTTAAAGTACGACATCCAATTGTTTTCTCAGTTGTTTTCTTTTAACCTATCATACTTTTAGCGGTAAGGATGAAAAACAAAACATTATACATCATTTTTTTATATGAATCCCCATTCTTTAGAGTCTTTAAAAAGGCGCCTTAAGTTTTTTGGCCATGAAAGGAAAACATGCCGCTATCTGTTTCAACGGATAGGAACCATTTTCGAAATTAGCCAAGATATCATCGGATCAAATATTCTCAGCAAAATTTATATTGATTGAGAAAAGTGTGACTTCTGAGTGTCCCAAACTCTTCATCAAGCTTACCAAGTGACAAAAATGTAGACCACAAATAATGCAGATAACCCAGTTTTGAACTCGGGCGAGAGATCATTATGCCCCCAAAGGCCGGCATATAGTAAGCGCATTTTTTGTCCGTCCGTTCGTCTATCATTCTGAAGTGCAGAGAACCATATCTCTTTCTTAAGATATTTATTTATGGAGTCAATGTCATTTATTGAATTTGTTTGTGCAAAACAAAACTATATGGAATTTATTAAAATAAAATTTCATATGTCAAAAGACCAAATTAAAAATCAATATTATTCAACAATTAATTTAATGTGTCTTCCCCAAAGTGTGATGGTTAAGGTCAAAACGATACTTCGGAAGCAGACGGGACATACGGTGATTGCACTTGTTTGGTCAAATGTTGCCTCTAAAGTTTCCACAAGGTCGAAAGTAACGAAGGATGTCAGACGAACGACGACAGACAAAAGATGATCACAAAAGCTCAATATGTGCACGTTGCGCTCAGGTAATCTAAAATACCGGTAGTCAAGTTACCGGTTAGTCAAATAAGTTTATTGCAAAGAAAGAGATCCGGCCCATAATACAACATTTCTCAATATATACATGCACACAAAACATGTAGAGTTTTCTAGATAAAAATACATATACACATATATTTGCAGAGTGAAGATTGTAAACACTATTTACTCCATCGTTACCGGTTATAAAGTTAATGTTTCCCAATTTCAGCATACTTTAGGCATTCGACAATTAAATTGTTTTCGTCGTCTGTTATAGTTTTTTCATTTTCTATTTGTTTGTGTTTGCTAGGGATTCCTATTTGTCTGCCTTATCTATTCCAAACCGATGGCTAGATCATGGAAATGCTAATGCCTGTCTAAAATGGAACGTCATTTGAATAGTTAATGTCTTTTTATTTCAGTCTTCAGACGGTGTACGCAGTAGAGATATTTTTGTAAAGTGGATGAAACTTATTTACGTTTTTTTAACACCTTGTTTGTTTCACAACTTTCTGTAGATACATTTTCTAATATCTGTTACAAATGGATCATATTTCTTGCAATACTTATCACTTTTAAACCTTACCTCCTTAACATGTTAATATATATAAACATTTTAACCGCATGGTAACCACGTTATCGCGGTAACCAGACCGCTTACCATGGTTAAACCATTTGTATAAACAATTTACAAACAAATTACTACGCACTTACCGCGGTATGTTTTAACCCACCTATGCTAGCTGGGTAACTGCATTTTAACCACAACAACTTACACAAAATGGCCGAGTCGCGGGACATTATAGAAGCTAACCGACGACGACCTTGACAATTTCGACGAGTAAACAGACAATTGCGGCGACTGACACTTTATTTGACTTAATTTAAAGGGCAATACGTTTTCCGACCTCGGAAGACGAACTTAAGGACGCAGAGAACTTGTGTTTTTTAATTATTGTATGTGTACACGATAATTATGATTGAAGTATTCGATTCATGCCTCACGCTGTGACATTTATGCATTCATTTTCTGTCAATAATATCGCTCTGGGCCAAGTCCAAGATTTCGGCTCCAAATTTAAGAATTGGCGCTAGAACATAATCATAAAATAAGAAGAAGTGTGTGTGGGAAAAGATTCAAACGGACCTTGATAGTCTTCAATCCCAAAAAGTGCTCTTTACAGCTTTCGCTGATATCTTAATTTTGGCAGCTGATCGACATTGCTTCGTTGTAAATAGGATGCCCATACATTTATATACTGATGCTGTATTTATTAGATACGTGTTATTATATTTTCTATAATCACGTAGCATTTCTAAATCTATTATTTTAGTTTTCTGTGAAATAACATTCATACTGGTAAGTGTACAGAATCCTGAAATATCATTAACTCGCCGTTGTAAATAAAAGGCTGTATTGACAAAACCTATTCAAAATATATCTGGAATATAATATAATAAAACACTGTGGTTAAATTTATTTTCAGGAACATGAAAGTTCATGGATTAATCAATTTGAGCATATTCGTTGGTCATTACATTCATGGATTTCTAATTTGTACCAAAAACCTAAAAAAACAAACATTTTCTTTGTGTTTTGTCTTTTCTAACAGGCCTTACTTCAACATTACATACACTTAACAACAATATGTGAATTACCCGCAATGTCAGATTCAGAATTGTTTACTTATTGCAATAATGACATTAACGTGAACCTTAAAGCCTAGAGTTACATCCAATTAGCGGGATACTCAATAGATGCAGTGTACCAGCATTGCAACAAACAGTCGAATAAGTGGTGTCCATCTTGTTTGGTGTAATTCAAATGAAAGCAGTCGTGGTATTTCAGACAAATTAGTAAACGTCATGTTTGATTTCACTCATTTAACTCATGTTCTTGCACCCATGTACAGCGTAACAAAATGTTTTGCCGCCACAGCCCTTCACCTTTATATACATCATGAAGTAAGGTGTTTCTTTATTGGAGAAGATGCTTCAGTATTGTGGAAAATAGCTGCCACATTTATTGTTTATTTCTGAAAACATAGCAGCGCTTAATTAATGCAATGTAAGAGTTTATAAATAAGCAAGAAAAACTGTTTCTTTTTGTAATCAAGTTAAATTCAAAGAAGTAAATTTAATAAATTAATCGGAAAAAGTAGAAAGTGTTCAATTATATGCGACCTCACCGTATATGCAGACCTGCATGTCAATTTCAATTCTTGACATGCCTTTTTTGTGACATATTTTACGAATCAAAATATATAGTCAAATGCATCAAACAAGACCTGAAATTGTCGAAAGATTCATTTGAATATTTCCTCACCGACCTTCACCACATGATAAGAATTTTCAACACAAATTTTGATTTCCGTTTTGCAATTTTTGTTTAATAGCCAAACTGACCAGCGAATACATTGTTTTCATATTGATATTATTCGAAAACACCCACTTGATACAGGGAAAATCTTCTTGTGTTTCAAGAAGAGTTTAACGCATTTTTCTTGACAATGTTTTTTTTTTGTCAAGTGTGGAGGGGGTCAATAAATAATTAATGAATGATCGTCCTAGTATATCATTTGTGTTGCCAGATCCTTTGTTTGCATGTTTTAATATTTGTTTTTATTTTGGTCCAACACAAAGAGTTATTTCGCTTTTTCCGGAATTTCAGACATTGCAGATATCATTTTCTGCCTGACATACTTTTCCAACAATAAAACGTATTTTCCATGGGAGCCGGAAATAAATTGCTCATAATTTCTTGATTTATGATAAGAAAGAATGGCATCTGCATACATCTTTTTGTATTTGAATAGTATAAGCTCACAGATAATTTTAATAGGAGAAAGCTATGCGACATGCTAAAACTTGTTATTTACATGTACATACTTGAAAAAGATTTTCTCACCTTTTTTAAGCTTCAATAAATGGTGTTGACTATGTCTGTTTTGATAATTTAACATGAATAGTGTTGCGTTGTATGTATATCCTATATCCTTGTATGTCCTATATGAGCCAAGTAGTGCAAAAATGGGTTTATGCAATATGAAGCCATCGAAGCTCCAGACCAGACTGAACAGTCATGTAGTCTGGTAAGGAGCTCCCCTGTCCACTTTATAGTCACCCAAGGTTCCGTGGTCTCATTAACTGACAGGGTGGCTTCTGACCATACTGTGCAAAAGCAGATGGCATAAGACCCATTTTTGCATGATGCTGATCATTTTGTATAGGGAACTAGGCACTTAATAACAGACTTGCAGATGAAAACACGAATTTTACCTGCCAATTTCGATTGAGTTTCTTTTTTTTTCCTACATGAAAACAGAATTCAGACTTTCTCTAACAAGGTGATTTTATATCTCAAAAGAGAAAGTGCTTTTCTATTAATCATCACTATTTATCAGGTGCTAACTAGATATTTTTGTTGCTTCTTCATGGTCTGAATATTTTAGAGAAAAACCCTGAAGATAAGCGGCATACCTTTTACCAAACGGCAGTTTATCACGATAAAGCATAATCACAGAAGTCTTCTTTCTTATTCTACTGATTGTTTTGCACCTGACAATGATAAGTTCCTGTTAAAAGCTCACACTTTGTGATTCAGTTAGAATTTTCAGTTCACCTTCTTCTCTTAAGTGTCATGAGAGTGCAAACAGTGCAAAGCCCTTGCTCACCTTTGAATATTTACTGTTTGTATTAATTTAAAGCAGAAAATTATTTGAGCCTTTCTCTGAGAAAATCGTGCTTAATGCATTAATGCAAAAGTGTCATCCCAGATTACCTTTGCGGTCCGCTTATATTGTATTTATCATTTAAAGGAAGTTTCTTCTTAGTAAAAATTCAGTTTAGGCGGAAAGTATTGTCCTGATTAGCCTGTGCAGACTGCACAGGCTAATCTTTAACGACACTATGCACATGCATTAATCTTTAACGACACTATGGACATGCATTAAACCCCATTTTCCGAGAGCTCATTGCCGTTTAGTTCCCCTTTTTTCAGCTCCATCATGGTGTGTAGGTTTTCAGTCACTCTACTCTGCATGCTGTGGTATTTTTTTTACTTCAAAACTGATTGTGAAGACAAAGTTGCATAACACATAGTAGTCATCTCGATTACCCCTACCAAGCTTTGTAAACTTCCAAGAGTAACGTCCCTTTGACTAAGAATTTTTGTTTATTTACTTCATCGTGATATATCGCATTTTTATTATTATACAATATGTTTAATTTTGAACTTATGCTAAAAAGACCCATAGGCCAGCTAGGTGTAAGAGATTTTTTTCTTACATAGCAGGATCCAGTATACTGCCCATTCCAAATGCCAGAAATATTTTGTTTTAGATACCATTACAGCGATTTTTTTGTGTAAAATTGGGTAACGGTTCCTCATGATGTCAATTGGGAAAAATTATCACGAAAAATCCTGAAATATATTATATCTTCAGATTGGGAATTATAATTAAATTGATTTGATTGGTACTTAATTACACAAACCCATTTACATGTTCTTTTACATGACTTTTTGCTGTAATATTCAGGTACAGTGATGATTTGTTTTGTTGTTCACTTGCAGAAAATGCTCTTTTGGAACGAAATTGATGCAACTTTTCTTCCTTTTAGGAATTTTTCTGGCGGCAATTGGGAGTTTGTAATTTCTCTCATAAAGTGCCTTTTATGGGTACTTAATAAAGAAGAAAATTACTGAAAAAGGTTGCTGCATTAAAATTCAACATTCAATAATACGCCAGTTCAATTTTCATAGTAATAACAGCTCTTGCTTTTAATGTTCCCAATAACACCAAGTTGTTTTGTTGTGACATTTCCAAATTAATGGGTTTAAGACCCATTCCCAAAGAAGTACAGACGTGGCTGAATGAACTTATTATTGCCCTCCTTAGAGCACTAACAATTTATTTTCAAAGATTTTTAGTAGTATATTGCTATGCACATCACATCACCCGCATTCTTCATTTCACTGTTTGCCACTTTCTTTTTATCATATTTTTGTTACCTCCTCTTGCTTCCTCTTCTCACGGATATAAGACTGTAAGCGCCTCGCTGTTATTTGGTCAAGCACCTGATCTCCTACATTGTGTATGTACTCTACCCAGTCTGCAGTCTGGTATTGACCTCCTAAATTAGGAGCAACAAGGCATATTTGTAGTCCTGGCTGTCTTATGAGGTTTTTGACTCCTGATTTATGGCGATGCCGACAGACGTTTTTGTAATTCTCCTAGTGGTACTGTTGGGGAGGATGTGGAATTCTTCCCATCATGAGAGGAATTTGCACTGACACTTTACTTGATATACACTTGTTGAAAACAGGCTAATCACGGACGACGCCTTAACGATCTTTCTTACACCTAGTTTGTTTGTCAAATTTCTGTACGTTGATAACTTGATAGTTTTTAATATATTTTTATAGATGAACCATATGTCTTTGTATACTTTAACTTTAAAACCTATCCAAGAATATATTTAATCAATTTCAGATATTAACAACACTCGGACATTACAATATGTAATATTCTATTCATGGATGACGTTTTGGAGAATTTCTCTTCTTATATAGTTCCTGGAGTTTAATTGTTTGCTATATTAAAGAGAATGAAGATTTAGCTCCCTTTGATCTTAACATTAGCAGGGGTTTTTCTTACATGATTGTTTCCCTTGATTGAATTAAAGAATTTTGTTCTGTTACTTCTGTGAGATAATTAAAATAAATATTTTGTCGAGTATAATAAATCTGGAACAAATGTTTAATAAGAAATTGTGAGGTACATTTGAAAATTTCAAAATTAGTTTTAACATAATAACTACAAAAGATTAATGTCCAATAATCAATTTTAATAGGTAGGTATCAATGAAAACATTGTGTTTGATAGATTTTTAGTCAAGTTTTACCAATTAGGTGATTTTTTGTTGCTCACATACTTCCAGGAACGGGTATTGAACCAAAGTCGCCCAGGTGATAATCGCATGTACAAACCAATGTGCTAACTTGACGGCCTGCAAAAACGTCTCGTTCTTGAGATTTGAAAGAAGCAAACTTGTTCAATAACATTTTGTAAGGTTTTCTAAAAACATTACACAGTTAATCTTGTCTTGATAAAATCAGACAATGCTTTTTTTCCATCAAATTTTTAATGGAATGTTGGCCATTTTGAAGGAAAATGTGTTGTTTTGTTTTTTAACTGGATCAGGAAAGGAACTAAATTTTGTTGTTTTTTTGTTGTTTTTTGGAAACCTTCAGTTGTGAATTTTAGGCAGTCATTGGGGAAAAATATACAGGTATACTTTCTAAGATTGGGAATAGGCTCTGAATTTTGGCCCCAATTTGAAAAAGAAACAAAACAATCGCATCTTCATGTCCACAGACAAAGAATGATTCTTTATAGCAGAAGCTTTAAAATATATTTATGTGTAATGCCTTACAAAACAGAGTAGATATTCCCCATACTAGAAACAATGTACTGTGTGGGTATGTTTTTTTGTTTTAGCCGTTTGAAACACCATTTGTTTGCATACAATTTAGTTTCATCATTGTTAAAGATGGATAGCCTGTCACAGAGCTATTAAATTTTACAATCGATTGTGTTCTGGAGAATATGGCAAAACCATGAACTATTCATGAACTAAAATACTTCCCATTTATTTAATCAATCATATAAAGAGTTTTTATTGGAAAGTGTCAAGTTAAAATATTTATTCCAATGAGCTCATTCATTATTTTGTTGTGTTTTCAAAGCCCCCATTTTTATTGTTTTGCTTATGATGTAAAATGAAAAAGGCTTGCATTTTCTATCAGCTATTAACTTAATGAGGTATAAGCCGCAATGCTGTTTTCTAATCATTAAATAAATGTGCACATTAATGGCTGAACAGTGATGGCAAAATAATTGCATATTCAATTGAAACCATACATAATAATTCATGCATTGTTAATTCAAACTGTTTTATCAGTGTAAGACAATGTTTCCCCATTTCGATTGAGTAGAAAAGCAGCTGAAATGAAATCGAAAAACAAACATGTACTTAAAAGTGATATTGCATTCTGCGAAATTATAACAGTATGTGTAAATATATTATTTGTTATTTGGATATTTCAAGTTCGATGATACCTTTGTCCAAAGATAGTAGATGTACATCAGGACAATCAAGTTGTAAGGGAAGTTTACTGGTTTCAGGTTGTCTGTTTGCCTATCATTGTCGTGAGATTTATTTTCATATCTCGAAAACGAGTAGACATTTCAACTTCAAAATTTACAAGTAAAGAGATTTTATTGAGGGGATGTGCAGTGCTCAAGAAACCACACATATATCTCTTTCCTCATTATTTTTTAGAATTATTGCCCTTTTGTTAATTTCGATATTTAAATTTTGTCTGTAGCATATCTTGAAAACTAAAAAGGGTATTAACTTGAAAATTGTAAGGTTAGAATAACTCACTTATGGAATGTGCAGTGCACTATATCCATAACTATTGCTCCTCTATTTAGAGTAATTGCCTTTTGTTTATGATTTTGTTGGCTTTCCATTAGCGCGGTGGAAGATCTCATATCAATGATGTGCAGTGATGCAGAACTTTTATTCTTGCTTCCATATTTATTGCTATTTGTGTATTTTTTTCTTCATTTTTTTAGGGAGCATATTTTAAAAACTGAAAAAGGAATCAACTTCAGACTTGATAGGTAACTAGATCTTATAATTTGGACAGTTCACAAGAACTATTACTATTGTGTTCATAATTATATATAGTTATTGCCCTTTGGGTTTTTTCAGTTAAATTTGGTACAGAGCATATCTTGAAGACTGTAAGAGGTAGCATCTTGAAACTTAAAAAACAGATCAATTTCATTGATGGGATGCGTTACCGCAAACGAACATAACTCTTGCTTCCATACTATTGCCCTTTAAATTTCTCACCTTATTACCTTTGAATTTTGAATTTGGCATAATCTTGCAAACGTTATAAGGTATTAACTTGAAATAGCTAGATAGATCTCAACGATGAGAACTTCAGTGTTCAAGGTCCATAACTCCTGCATTCATATTTTCACAGTGATTGCCCATGTGAAGTTTCGTGCTAAAATTGTGTTAAGGGCAGTTCTCGACTATAATTTGAGGTATCAAGTCGAAACTTCATAGGTAGGAAGCTTGCAATGTTGGGAAACCAGTTCTTACAATTTCTATGATACGATTACTACAACTTTATATTACCATATAGGTTTTCATCACAACTGTTTGCAGGAATATTTCTCTTACATTATTCCTATATTTTCTCGGGAACTTGGCCAACAGCCTGCAAAAAAGCTTTCTCAATTAAATGGATTTCATATGGGAAAAAGTATCATGTTGAAGCCCAATACTAATGCCATCTCAATTAGAGCCTGGACTGTATACATTTTCATTCCATCAAATATAGTGCCCAAGGGAGCCATAAAACACAATCTATGCCTCTATTAATGTCTCCTATGGAAATAGATCCACATCAGCTAATGGGTCTCTAATCCTGCCAAAAAACGTGACAGTCAGTATTAAAAGAGTTGCAGGAGTCTTAGCAACAGCCAAAACTATGTTCTTATTTTAAAGATTAGCGGTGAATAAATTTGTTTTGTCTCTCTGGAATTTGCTCTCTTAGGAAAAGAATTATTTTATACTTCTTGGTTTTTCTTGGGAATACATAATAGGTTATATGAACTGTATGCAATAATGTTTCTCCTGCAAATCATTAATTTGCATACTTTTATTATTTTAGAACTGCTTCCGATGGCTTGTTGTTTTATAGGATTATTTTCGCAAAATATATTTGCAAATTTATTTATGCAAATGCAAATGCAAAACAAACTTTAGAAATCTGTCAACCAGAATTTTAAGATCTGAAATTCTTGTTATTTTAACTCCTCTTAAAATTGAAAATGTGTGAATATGTGCATAAACACAGTGTGTTTTTTGTCAACACTTACACAGACTGTTCCCTTCGACGCGGTCAAGGGATGACATTAAGATACATAAACATAGGGTGTTGTTATAAATGGTACTTGTTTTATTGGGTTTAGCTTAAATTGACTTACTAATTCAAACATTTTGTCATGCATTCTGAGACCAATTAAAAATAAAACTTTTGTATTTTTTATAAATAAGAATTAAGTTACTGCATTGTTATATGTTTCGGTTTGTTTTATTGGCAAAAGCTGCAAAAACATTGCCTTATGCCATTAACAAAGTATTTCAATATATCATATTGCTCCTGTATTTAAAAAAAATCAACAATTTTGTCATTCTTTTCATAATTAGTTCAGCTTTGGAGGCAGCACATCAACCCAATTTTTATAAATTTCCAAAGTGCACATTTGTCATTAAAAATCCTGAACAGAGATTTTCCCGAGGAAAAGCGTTTGCATTAATTTTAATGAGGTTCATACTATATATTGACGATAGAAATAAAACTAATAACTTGCGATTACGTGTTTTATCACATACTGTACTCTTGTTCATCAAATGTATTAAGTATATTCTTTTCTATGAACTTTACAAGAAATGTATAAAAGGACATTTTTGGATTTGCTCCTTTAATATTAATGGTTTTTTATTGCATAATGAATCAGCTTCTGATGCGCCTGGTGCATAAACTTCATGCCCCAAAATAAAAATATCCATTTTGATGTACCTTCAATTTTAATTACAAGCTTTAAAGTTGATAAAAAGTTATGAACCGTAAATAAACAAAACGTGCACAGAAAAACATGAAAGTGTTTCGAACAAATTTAAAGCATTCCATATATTAATTAATGTATTTTTCAAGAACTGTTTTGTAAATTCTGAGTTAATCAGGTATTTTAATAATGAGTGATCATTTTTAATGCGCAGTTGAAATAAATTAATGTACTTAATAATGCATAATTTCCCATTGAAAAGGCCGTTACTTTCAATCATAATTAATCAAAACAACTGGCTGTAATGCTTTTATGTTACTTTTGGCCCTGTATACCACTGACTCTTTTATTGCCCATTTGGGTGTTACATTGCAAGTTATCAATTTACACTTGTGTCTGAAACGAAAAATAAATTATGGAGCATTTCAGATATCAAGTCCAAAATGTATTGCATGAACAAGGCAACCATTAAGCTTATGTTACACCATCTCTCAGATATTGAGATTGATCTTTACTTTAAAACCAGGGCCCCCGTATTCACCAACCCATTCTAAGACTTAAAAATAAAGAAAAGACTTAGAACCAAGACAAATACACCCAGCGTTTGAATATATACAGGCTACCACTGGTTATTATGTAATTAAGAAAATATTCTTCTTAAAGAATGATGTCGATAGAGGGGTTAAATTTCAAGTAATACTAAAAATTTCAGCAATTCTTGAAAATTTTAATTTAAAGAATATTCTTTATTCTAAGAGAAAGTCTAAGAATTGTTTGGCTAATACGGGTCTCGGCCAGATCTCTGCATCCTTAATACTCCAGGATGATGCTCTGGTGCCCGTATTCACCAACCTAGTCATAATCCGAAGTCTTAAAATAAAGAATATTCTTATATCTATTGAATACTGAAAATACTTGGAAGTCATATCTTCTGTGGCAGTTAACACTTTTAATTATATAGTTCTTTGTTAAGAATAATATGTTAATGATTAACGCACCATTTTTTGCCTGAATATATGCAAACTCTAAGGTATTTGTATTGAGTCAAAGACTATTTTTTATTCTGAAGTCTAAGAATGGGTTGGTGGTAACGTGCGCTGGACTTTCACTATGGGGATTGAAACCTGTATCAGCAACATAACGTATGTGAGGATTTAGGTCAGGAAATTAGGTGCTTTGTTTGTTTGGATTTGTCGCTGTTTCTATTGTATTTTAGTTGTATCACTGTGGTCATTCAACCCACTTAGTAGCACATGTTCCGGTTTACCAGTACTAGATGCACGTATTTATGCCAGTGACTGTCAATAACCCTACTTAAATCGACTTTCAATTACTCTACTTAAATCAGAGGTAGGAGTAGAAATTATTTCAGGACCAATCCCTACACAAGTTATGTGGCCTAGATGGGAATTAAACCATCGATCCTTTGATTTGTAGCCCAGTGCTGTAGCAACTGAGATAGCCTGTCGAGTATAGAGGTGACTGACATCGTAAGTATGTTCACTGAAACCCATGATACAGCTGAAACACTGTTAAAAGGTTAAACAAGCACAAACAAACTAATACTCAGGAAGCTTGCAGAACTTACCTTTCAAACTCAATAAAAAACTTTGGTAGAAAAGTAAAAGAGTAGTGTTGAAATTCCTGGTGTAAAAAAAATGTCAGCCAACAAAATGTTAGCATCATGTAAATCCTTTTTAGTTCAACAATTTAACAAATAGTCCCAATAGTCCGAGCTATTACCCACATGTGGTCTTCTGTGTCTTCATAAAACTTTTATGGATGTAAACACGCGACAGTTTCATATTACTGTGTTTACTACAGTAATTCAATTAAAACTTCACATGTTTTTGGGGACATTGTAAGAGGCCACTGATTAAGTTTAATAACTCTGACCTGCAATTAGGCTGAATTGTGTCCCTTTTTCAAATTGGTTAAGGTAAACGTGCAACATCTCCATATCACTGTTTATTCAACAGGTATTCCATTGAAACTTCACACATATGTTTGAGGCCATTATAACAGCTCTCTGACAAGGTTCCATAATTAAATTTAATATGATTATTGCCCCGCTCAAACTACTTCATATCTTTATATTTACTACAGATATTAAAATAAAACTTCAAATGTTCATGGTCTTTATGAACATTTACTGACCAAGACCTATAACTGCAACAAGTTTTATAGCAGGATTATGCCCCTTTTGTACCTACAAAAGTCCGGTTAATGTTAGCATGATGAAATGTTGGTTAAGGTTCTTTGCAGCAAGTACATATCTCATTAACTACTTCCGGAGATACTACTTGGTTTATGGCGATTGAAACACTATGGGCACTGTTGAATTGGAGTCTCCTGATACAAGCCACTGGTAAGATTTGTTTCTGTACGTCATTTAAATTTAAGAATGACCTTCGAACAACATGAATAGTACAAGGGGATTATATTCCCGTGTGTTTTTTTTTTTGTTTTTTTTTTCGTTGCGTATCCCATTTATGTTTTGCAGTACAACTAAATTATTATAAAGAAGTACAAATACGCTATAGGTTTTTCTCCATTAATGTTTACACTTTAAATCAATTTTAACGTGATAGCAGGAATAAAAAGTAGCAAAAACCATGGACAAAAATGCGCCAAACTTCGATCGCTTAATATAATGTTATAGATGCATTCTGGCATGGCATGTCTGCATCAATAATAGCATTTGCCAATTCCACTGCAAGCCGATATTGATATGAACTTCTTTCTGCTGATCATGTTTAATCGATAAAGATTGAAATGTTCAGGCCCTATTACAACGTCTAGACATCATGAAAAATAACATATTCTGAAGGAGACCGCCAATAAATAGGGCCGAAAATGGAATCACGAAAGACGACGTAGATAATAAAATGAGTGTTAATTTGCATTAAAGTACAGATATTAATTATGTGTGATATGTTTTGGTGGAAAAAAAGAACCACATTAATTTAATTGAAGGTTTTGTAAAGCCATATTATAGTATCTGGTTAAGTATATTTTGCTGCAATACTGTATATTCTTAATATAACTTCTTCAAAGTTTACCGGTAAACAAGATACTATTTTGGATTGATTAAGGTAAAGATTCGGTAAAAAAACTGAATGAGCAAAGAGAGCTAAAACGACGCTTGTTGCATGTTTGTATAAACAAAGGGCAATAACTCTGAAGTCCCTATTGCCAATCGGCTGGTTATCGATCTTGGCTTCCATATGTCATAAAACATTTCAAGCAAGTTTGGTGAAGGTTCGATGAAAACTGTACGACTTGAAGAGTGGAATCACTGAATGTGCCGCCTGCCAAATCGTCCATCCAACCGCCTATAAATCAGCTCAGAATGTTCACATAATTCGAGAGACGAGCGTATACAAATACATTTAACATTCCAAATTATTAAATACGCTGAACTTAATTCTAAAGTTTCGGTCGCGTGACTTGTGTTCGCCTAGCGATCAAGAGTACTATCCCCACTCCTGGATAGTTCTCAGGATGTGATGTTCTTCCCTTGAATCGGAACCAAGTGTTTCTGAATAAACCTTTCGATGCAGTTATGCTTTAAAAAATAGGTTACAACAACTTCTCAAGTTAATGCCATGACTTACAAATTCAATTCCATTCATTTAACGGATTTTCATTCACATTCAATTACATTCATCCACATTTGCATTCATGTGTCAAGTTTGATATGGAATTTAGAAGTTATTATGCACAACCAGAAACGGTTCGTTTATTGAAAACAAAATGCACTGCCGGAAATATCAATCGATAGTGTTGCAATGTGTTGGTTCAGTGTATATTTATTTGCAAGTCACATTGCTTTTGTATAAAAAAATCTAAACAACAAATGGCATACCGCTACATTATACGTGTTGAATTATCTCAGAAAACCGAACAACATTACACAATACATCATATTATTTGCTTATAATATTTTAAGAATGTAAGGGTTTTAAACCTTAATAAACTACTTTAGTGATATATTGCAAAGTAAGGGGTTTATATCGATATGATCCATCAGCTTGAGTGCTTTAAGAGAACGTGATTCTGACTTTCACATTAATACTTAATACTTATTTGCATATATCCAAATGCCCTAATCATCATATTAACTAATGTCAGCAAATGTTATTTCACAAGGCGATCAAAGTCGATAAAATACAAAGAAAAAAAGCACACACAATTTTAAACATCTGCTTTCACAGAACGGATTTGAAAAAACGCGCAAAAAAATATTGGTAGCCCATCATCGTTGAATCCCAAGAAGCATTTTACTCTTCAAATATCTTCCACAATATTATTCAGCAGGGAGCAGTATTTACGTTTGTACAACACCAGTCTTGTGAAGATTATCCGAAGATTGCATAATTTGTTTGCAAGACGCAGAAATCAAAAGAAACGAGAATTCAAATTTTTAAATAACTTTTGCAGAAATACGATTGGAATCTTTCATCATGCTGTGCAAATGACCAAACCAAACGTCTCAATTAATCACACGAACAAGACCTATTTCAAATCATTTATATAAAAAAGAATCGTCTGGAATACGAACATGTATGCGGAAACCTTATTCTTAAAGGAACACGTTCATATTTGTAGGTGATGAACTATAATTTTATAAACTAACTGTGTATATTACATTTACATAACAATTCTTTAATTACTTTTCGCCTTAAATGAAGGACCACAGCCGGACTTTGCTTACTTTGTACCTAAATATTGAATATAACATTTCTCAAATTAAGAAAACGGGACTATCACACAGTTTACACACACGAAAGATCAATAATACTGGTATGAGTGAGATTATTCAGAAATTGCAAAATCTGCACTGCCTTTGTAGAGAAAAAATATAGTTGCATTAAATCTTTTTCCCGTGTGGGAATATACACATGCAATGTTTCATAGATTGCATATAGTTTCCCATCATTAGACCCTTACACGTTCTTTTAACTCATGCAAATAGTGTTCAAGTATCGACGAGACCTCTTATAATAAATGGGGTAACATTGTTTTCTATGGAATGCATTTGATATTCAGTGATAATTGTATTCATCCTGTTGGGAGAAAAATAATCATTTTAGTTTAATAAGGAACATTCAGCTTAGGAACAATGCAATACAATTACGACCATGCTATTCAAATTGTCAGTTATTATTCCGAGAGTTAAACGGGTTATTAAAATGAATAACATTTCCATAATTGGGAGGTATAAACGAACCATGTTTCCATGGTCAAAGACATGCCAGCCAACAGACCACAACACACTTCACAATAACATTTGCACATTACATTGTGCTCATCGTCTGCTGTTGGCATAGATACCGAACAAACGTACTTAAATTTCAACAACATTTTTTTTAACACATGGTAATTACATTACTTTTGACTAAAGGACAAATATGGTATAAGTCTATCAGTCAGATGGGTTGGGGTGTTCCACTCAGGGGGGCAAAACAACACCTATCTTACTTGATTGTATTCTCAATATAAAGAAACAAAATGTGTGATAACAATCTCAGTTGGGCAGCTATAAGTTATTATTGAGCTGTTTTTATGGCAACCGTCAAGCTTTGACTATATAGCTAGTTTAGCTAGTATAATTCTCAAATATTTCTTCAAAATGGGTTCTAGAAAAAAAAGTTTGGTGTTAAAATGAAGATTATGATTAATACCTAGTATGATCTGCAGTTAAATATGCAAATTAGTACATTTGCATATCTATGAATATTAATGAGATTGCAAGAAAAGTTCCTAAAAACTAGCGAACCTCCAAAATAGTAGGGTCAATATACACTTTGACCCCAAAAAAATTGCTTCAAAAGGTATTTTAACTTATCCTGGTAGGGTAGAAGGTCCTTTAAACATATCAAAAGTTCGGACCTCCGGAACGTTTTTTTTTTCAAGATGGCCGCGAAGATGGCGGCCAAGACCTATTAATGATCATAACTATGTAACTTTCCAATCAAACTTGATGAATTTGGTGTCTATACATAGGTTTCAAGGGGCACAGAACAAATAATGATCACCAGAAATTGTTTAAGTTTAATATAATACACACAAATCCAACATGGCGTCGAAAATGGCTGCCAGGATGGCCGCAAAAACCTATTTTTTATCATAACAATGTTACTATCACCTCAAATTTGACGATTTTGGTGTCTATACATAGGTTTCAGGGGGGGGGGGCAAAGAACACATTAAGATCATCAGACATTGTTTAACTTTATAATATAACACACAAATCCAACACAGCGTCCACAATGGCCGCCAAGATGGCCGCCAAAACATATTTATGGTCATAAAATATAACTATGTAACTATCCACTCAAATTTGATGAATTTGGTGTATATACCCAGGTTTGAGAGAGCAAACAACACATTTATATCCCATTTATATTATCAAACAAAATGTAAGCTAATTATTTTACACATAAATCCAACACGGCGTCCAAAATGGTCATCAGCACAATACGAAGGACCACAAGTTCATAACTTGTTACTCAAACGTTATGGTTATTATGTAAAATGCCATAGTTTTGGAGACAAGGAACACTTTAATCGAATTGAGGTTATCACTTAGGAGTTGAATAATCATAAAATCCAATTTACGACATTTGGAAGAGAGAATGAACCAGCACATGACTTCATGATAGGATCAGGTTTTACTTACTTCTGTAGACTTCATTTTTTACCGTTGCTGAAAATCATTGAAGATTTATTACAGCCTGAATAAGCACGAGTTCTTTCAAAAGGTTAATATTATACACTTTGCGTTCCTTTGACTATTTATTTATTTGAGTAATGAAGAATCAAGATGAGCAAATCTGTATCCTCGCCAATCAACGTTGTGGTGCTACGACAGGATCGTTATACTGTTGCTTTAACACTTTGAACGTCTGCATCCCCTGAAGACAGAATAACATAGCATCCCATTTTAGTCAGAGTTGTGCTGATCAGAGCAATCATGCCGACCTTGTTTCTGTCACGAGACAAAAAGTCTTCCTTTTGTACATGAGCATTATGTTTCTTTGCTGAAATATGATTCACGTTTTCGGTGCGTTTTGTCTTTGTTATAATCCCCGTCTTCGTAACCATCGAAACCCACTGTCGCTTGTCCGTAATACCTTTTTCTGAATCTACAAAAGACTCTGCTATTGCGTTATATGAGTCGCCCTTCTCCATGGTTAACGATGCAACAAAGTGCCACCATCATGCATCTGTTTCATGAATACAGTTCATCACAGCCTCACATGATGTGTCTACAGCATACTCTCAAATTGCCTGAGCGATCTGAGGCTTATCTGCTGTACAAAGTATGTTCTTGGCTTCAAAGAAGGCAGCAGGATGGGAGCTCAGTTCATAAGACAATACGACTGCAAGGGAAGGATCTCCAGATTTTGACACCACCAGAAAACGCTGGAACAGAAGAGCAGGATCAAAAGCACGGTCAGAAGCGATCTTAACAGCCAAGCTATTCCCAAGAGATTTGGCTCTGTATTTTCTCGTGAATTTATAAGCAAAGACCGACTTTCCTATGATATCTCTTATGATCGTTTTCCCAACCGCCTNCTAAGGCTTATGTTGACAGAATGCACGCTTTGTCCCCATTGTACATATTAATCATAGGCAAGAATTTGACTGACAACAGCCCAGGGTACTGGCTTTGCTGATGCAAGATACGCATCATTCCCTGCCAATTCAGTGTTGCCTGAAGCTGAAAAATATCGATCCTCTTGTCAAAATCCAGAAATCGCGGCAGGTCCAAACTATGGCGTTTCACATAACAAGCATCACGTCAAAAGTAATGGACTTGCGGTCCTTCGTATTGTGTCATTGGACGCCATGTGAGATTTCTGTATAACATAATAAACTTAAACTATGTCTGACCATCGTCATGTGTTCTTTACCCATCGAAACCTCCGTATAGACAACAAAATCATCTTATCTGAGTGGATAGTTACATAGGTATGATCATTAATAGGTTTTGGTGGCCATCTTGGCGGCCATTTTAGACGCCATGTTGGATTTGTGTGTACTATTGTTAACTTAAACAATGTCTGATGATCTTTATGATTGAGTTCTTTGCCCCTTGAAACGTAGGTATAGACCCCAAATCCATCAAATTTGGGGGATAGTTACATAGTTATGATCATTTAAAGGTTTTGGTGGATATCTTGGCGGCCATTTTGGACGCCATTTTGGATTTGGGTGTTATATAATAAACTTATCTAATGTATGATGATCTAAATGTGTTCTTTTCCCCTTGAAACCCATATATAGCCACCAAAATAATCAAATGTGAGTGGATATTTTCATAGTTATGATCATTTATAGGTTTGTTCGGCCATCTTTTCGGTCATTTTCGACGCCATGTTGGATTTGTGTGTACAATTGTACACTTAAACAATGTCTGATGATCTTTATGTGTTCTTTTCCCCCTTGCAACCTAGGAATAGAATGCCCCAAATGTGATTGTATAGTTACATAGTTATGATCATTAATAGGTATTGGCGGCCATCTTGGCGGCCATCTTTAAAAAAACACTTTCCGGAGGTTCGATTGTGGTAAACTTTTGATATGTTTTAAAGAAGCTTCTACCCTACCAGGTTCAGTTAAAATACCTTTTGTAGCAATTGTTTGGTGGTTGATGGTATTTTTTTCATATATTGACCTTACTATTCTCCCAGACAATTTATAAAAATTAAGCTTTTTTATGCCCCATCTTCAAAGGAGAATAAAATACCAAAAGCTGCCAGAACCAGACTGTTATCAACCATTTTCATATGCTACTGGAATGCATCTTCCAAGATATATAGATGTAGTTTTGCCCCCCTTACTGGTACACCCCACCTCAATGTTGGGTTCTTGGCTGAAGGACTATAAGAATATACTCAAAATTGTAGTCATTGTTATTGTGAAAGCAGCACGATTATCAGTAAATATTAACTTCAAAACGCAATAACTTCCGAAATAGTAAAATGGTAAACGCAATGTCTCATTTATGCTGTAGTTTGTTTATAGAATGATGATCCATTTTTTTATTAATATCTATGTTTAAGGATAGCTGTACCAAGATACAACAGTCTTTTGCAATGTTTTGTTCATTACCTTCCAATTTCACATCCTCGCTGATATATCAATATAACAAGAGTAAGATATGCAAAAATATGTAATCTTCCACTATGGCAACTTAATTACATAATCAGATTGCAAGACAGCATATTTATCCATTAAAATGCTATGCGATACATCTATTCCAGCAGAATGCCTCCAATATTGGGTCCAACTCATCAGCTTTAAAATGCATGTTCTGTAAGTATAATTCAATTTATCCAAACATTATACACTTCGGTTATTTGTTTATTTATTTAAGTTGATATGACTTTTTTCTTGATAAAACTTATTCTTTTCTGACAGCACATAAGCTTTGGTTATTCCTTATTTTAATTGATGATACTAGTTCATGGATAGAACCAGTGCTTTACTGATAACATGTAGACCATTAAACCCGTAACACCACTATGACATCAACCTATCAAACTCAAACAAGGCAAACAATATAATCTTGAGCATTTTCTCCTTCTTTCTGTGCATCATCATCATCATCATCATCATCATCATCATCATCATCATCATCATCATCATCATCATCATCATCATCCTCATCATTATCATCACCAGCAGCAGCAGCAGCAGAAGCAGAAGCAGCAGCAGCAGCAACAACATCATCATCATTATCATCAACATCATAACCACCAATTCGTAAACATGTATTGTCTTGCGTTGATCTAGTTAATTATTTAAAATTTAAAGCCATATAGCCCTGCCCTTTTGGTTTTCCCGAACCTGCTTTCCCTCTAAACTGATCGACGTAAAACGTGTGAAACTCTAGTATAACACTTTTTGTGCAATATTCAATTGCAAATGAACAGACTAAGCTTGAACACTTTAATAACAGATATTATACTAATAACTATGAAATTCCTTGGATTTAGCAAATACTATAAAATATCACTGAGGCTCGGGTAAAGATTTCCACTTTGACCTTTTCAGCAACAGCCTGTACCTTTAACGAACCTAAATATTTTCCTAAAGCATAATCAATATTGACAATCAAATTCTCACCATAATTATTACCAATAAAAATTAAATTAAGAGCAACACAATCGGAACACATCACCAATTTCATCAGTAACAATATTTTATACACGGCCAACATTTCCACTGAAACCAGACCATGATCGCACATACTAGCAATATATGAACCACATTAAACAGAAGCAGAAAGTAGTTTACATCTTCAAACTCCACAATTGCCTCCCAGATACTAAATACATGAGGATTGAGACAACAAGCCGCCAATAGCCAAGAACAGTTGTATTCGCTTTTTTCCACGTCAGTTATTCATTCCATAAAACAGTCTGGTTCTATTGACGTCAGTTATTAATTCCATAATCCAATCTGTTTCTATTGGAATCCATCGTGTATGAATTATCCTTGGCAACACTGTGTTTGCCTGCTGCATTTAATCCCAAAATAAGTCCTTAATTCGACATATTACATGTATGATGTTCACCTGCCCAAATTAATTTAATTTTATTAAGATCCAAAAAGAGGTGGTCTGTAAAAAAAAACACGATGGATTTACATTATTTACGAGTGAAAAATAACTTTGTGTCAATATTCTGTTTCAGTAAATACATGGTGAACTAACGAACTTTTCTTATATTTTGGCGAAATAATATATTGGACAAAAATATTCTCATAAAATATTTAATTTATAATTTTATTATGATGTACATATTGTTTCAATGCGAATAAACGACATTTCTTGTGAACATTTGTTTCATGGAAGTTAATTATATTTCATCGGATGTAGCCATTATTCTAACGGAGTTAACATTATATCTTTCGATGAAGACATGATGTAACTGGGATTTAAAAGAAGTTTCGATGATGATATTTTTAGTGTGGCAATAATACTTTGAGCAAAATAACTTTATTGGTTTATGCAAATATTTAAAACTGACTGCGAATAATCTTATCATATTAACTCGAGTCTAATAATATCTCAGAAACCATGTCACCATGTACAGTACGATCTGTTACACATTCTAATAGACAAGAAACATGCAATTTCACTTGTAGCTTTAAACGTAATTTTAAAGAAGAGGAAATTATAAACTTTACATTAACTGGAGCAACACGAGATTTGCCAAGATAATTGGAAAAACAACATTAATCAATGCACAGGGAAGCGCATTTGTTGAAACAAGTTAAACCAGTTCATTGTACAACCTGTACTCTCAAACATTGTAGCTAAGACATTTAGCAGAGAGCCTGCGGAATACATCTAAATGTCTCTCACTTTATGCTTTCTGGCCTCCGAAACCCTAAACCGTTAATATAAAATGCATATAATCTGCATACTTATCATTCTAGAGAAATGGACGCATTATAGATTCTAAAACCAAGAAATTGTTTGGACCGCAAATGAGTCCCCGTTCTCTCTGAGCACCCCCCCCCCCCCCCCNCATCTTGTTTGTTGCTGAACTGAATTGATACATTATCCTGCACAACAAATTAAACGCCCTTCTAAAACCTAGGTTGCTTTCCTTGTGTCATCAACGTGGTGTCCTCAGTTCAAGTCCAGTGACTTGTATTGATTGTAAGGCATATTTACATATACATGCACTGCCATTCTAAATATCTACCAAAAGAGTATTTAGCCAGCATTCTGATTTTATGATTGCGAGTCTTTGAATAATTTAATTCAACTGTGTGTTCAAAACAGAACTGCAATATTGCAATTTTCCTGTTTATTAACATGACTATATTGGTAGTTGTGTAAAAGTTACAATAAATCTAAATCGGTGGTATACAATAGAAGCATTTAGTGAATACTCATGCAATATATATCTACACCCGTATGAATAAAATACCGCCGTTTTGTCTGATAAGCAAATCTTTAAGTAAAATATTTGAAATAAAAAAGTTTGAAGGTTAACTTTCATGAGCTTATCTTTATTTCTTTATTTGAAAACATTCACCTTAAATCGACAAGAGTCATAAGAACAAGGTTCCTAGGTCAAAAAGAAAGCTCATTATTCAGTGTTAACACTGTTAACGGTTACTACAGTCAACACGTTGTCCGAACCATTTGTTTCTCAAGGATGGATTGATTTTCAAATAACTGAAGAGCAACGACAATCATGGTGAAACCGAGTGTCGCGTTAGGAAATCAGTTGTTTAAATTCAATGACAATGTCACAGTTGAAGATCAAATAAAATAACGCAACACAAAACATGTGTACAAAGCAAAGCTTTTAAGTTATGTTTTTAACGTGTACGCTAAAGTGAGTATCAAAAATTGAATATTGAACATTTACTCATATCCTGTACAAACTCTTATTATAGTAATTTGTTTCATTTAATACATATTGGTTTTTGTGAACATGTTCCTTATAAGATCTCTGCTTTTTTTAATTCAGATACCATTGGGCTGTCAACCCATTGAATATTAGTATAACCTAATGACCATATTAATTTTACTCTGGATGATGCAAACTATGGATCTTTTGGTATGCATATTTCTATTGTTAATGCTTTTCCGAATGTGAATCTCGTTATTTGGCAAATCAGTTATTATTTATTTGTGCTTTGCTTGACGATTTATATTTCTTTAGACTATTAATGAGATGCATGGGTATACAGCTGAAATAAAATATGCACAAACAAGTTATATTATTATGTCTTGTACAACCATAATGGCAGATTTTCCACGACGATGATTATAATATTTATCTATATGCTGCTATGTCAATATAGCCTTTACATTAACGACGAGATATAGTTGATACCTGTTTTAATGTTATTTTATGGTGCCTCAAAATGTGACCGCTATGTTGCTTTACAACCAACCGTTCAGTAGTAAAATGGTTATAAAATTAAAGTGTATTATTGTCTATTGCTATCCAATTCGAAATTGTATGGTAAGATGATAATGTGTATATACATTTAAAATTTTATATGAATAACTCTAGGCCGAATTTGATGTTTGGAGCTCATTATCACTGGTCTAAACAATGTTTAGAGCTCATTATCACTGGTCTAAACTATGTTTGGAGCTCATTATCACTGGTCTAANAAGTCCAGTGACTTGTATTGATTGTAAGGCATATTTACATATACATGCACTGCCATTCTAAATATCTACCAAAAAAGTATTTAGCCAGCATTCCGATTGTATGATTGCGAGTTTTTGAATAATTTAATTAAACTGGATGTTCAAAACAGAACTGCAATATTGCAATTTTCCTGTTTATTAACATGACTATATTGATAGAAGCATTTAGTGAATACTCATGCAATATATATCAACACCCGTATGAATGAAATACCGCCGTTTTGTCTGATAAGCAAATCTTTAAGTAAAATATTCGAAAGAAATAAGTTTGAACGTTAACTTTCATGAGCTTATCCTTATTTCTTTATTTGAAAACATTCACCTTAAATCGACAAGAGTCATAAGAACAAGGTTCCTAGGTAAAAAAGAAAGCTCATTATTCAGTGTTAAACCTGTTAACGGTCAACTTCAGTTAACACGTTGTCCGAACCATTTGTTTCTCCAGGATGGATTGATTTTCAAATAACTGAAGAGCAACGACAATCATGGTGAAACCGAGTGTCGCGTTAGGAAATCACTTGTTTAAATTCAAGGACAATGTCACAGTTCAAGATCAAATAAATTAACGCAACACAAAACATGTGTACAAAGCAAAGCTTTTAAGTTATGTCCTTAACGTGTTCGCTAAAGTGAGTATCAAAAATTGAATATTGAACATTTACTCACATCCTGTACAAACTCAAATTATGATAATTTGTTTCATTTAATACATATTAGTTTTTGTTTTAAGTTTTTGTGAACATGTTCCTTATAAGATCTCTGCTTTTTTAATTCAGATACCATTGGGCTGTCAACCCATTGAAGATTAGTATAACCTTATGACCATATTAATTTTACTCTGGATGATGCAAACTATGGATCTTTTGGTATGCATATTTCTATTGTATTTGGCAAATCAATTATTATTTATTTGTACTTTGCTTGACGATTTATATTTCTTTATACTATTAATGTGATGCTAGTGTATATAGCTGAAATAAAATATGCACAAACAAGTTATATTATTATGTCTTGTATAACCATAATGGCAGATTCTTCACGACGATGATTATAATATTTATCTATATGCTGCTATGTCGATATAGCCTTTACATTAACGACGAAATATAGTTGATACCTGTTTTAATGTTAGTTCATGATGCCTCAAAATGTGACCGCTATGTTGCTTTACAACCAACCGTTCAGTAGTAAAATGGTTATAAAATTAAAGTGAAGTATTGTCTATTGCTATCCAATTCGAAATTGTATGGTAAGATGATAATGTGTATATACTTTTACAATTTTATATGAATAGCGCCAGGCCGAATGGGATGTTTGGAGCTCATTATCACTGGTCTAAACTATGTTTGGAGCTCATTATCACTGGTCTAAACTATGTTTGGAGCTCATTATCACTGGTCTAAACTATGAATGCTTCGCATTGATCGTTCCAAGTTTTATTTTTGTTTTGTGTCTGTTTTGGAATCGGTCCATTGGCGTAAATCAATGACAATATGCTCAAATGGGATTTATCTCCTGCTGTTGCAGCTGAAGTTTAACTTTTGTTTATTTGTTCAGCATGGATGGATTTTCAAATAACTTGTAATGATGGGAATTTCGAGATGGAGTGTCAAAGAAATCCATTTGACTGCAAGATAATGTGTGCCCAGGATAAAGGTCAACGTAAACATGTTACGTAAACGGCGTGAGTTCTCAATCTTCAACCTGTTGTCAGGAGCATGCAATTGCTTTTCAAAGTTTGATTTTCTAATAGTATACATTTGAAACAGTGATGCACATGATGAGAAGATCTATTATAAAACAAGAAGCACGACCGTAAATCCATGGTCAAAGTCACATTCAATGTGAAGGATTGTCCAGTTCCTATGGATTAAACTAAAAAAAAATATATTTTCGACACTGCTTGATTTTTTTTTGTCTTTCCATGTTTTCGGTAAATTGTGTTAAAATAACTCAAAATTGTTTTTCCAAAAAAAATGTTTAATAACGAATCTGTATACAGGCATTAACTCATTAAATTTCGGAGTTTGGAACATGGAACAGCTCGGTAACATTTACTAACATCAACATGGCACTGAGCTTTATGTTTGCATATATCAAAATATCGATACAAATTATATATTGATTTCAGATCAGGAATCGAATATGTAAAGCGTGTTTCAAGGTTATTTCTTCAATAAAGGATGTCATATTCTTCGAAGAAATATTAATGAAGACAACACTTTTTAGCAATGTCAATATATGCCTAAAACTGATCGATAAAAACATGTCTTTTCCTTCCAGATGGGCATGTATGGCCTGGTTGTCCTGCTTTTTCCTTCCAGCTGGGCATATATGGCCTCGTTGTCATGATTTTTCCTTCCAGCTTGGCATATATGGCCTCGACGTCCTGATTGTTCCTTCCAGCTGGGCATATATGGCCTCGTTGTCCTGCTTCTTACTTCCAGCTGGACAGGTATGGCCTCGTTGTCCTGCCTTTTCCTTCCAGCTGGGCATATATGGCCTCGTTGTCCTGCTTTTTCCTTCCAGCTGGGCATGCATGACCTCGTTGATCTTCCCGTTGTTGTCCTTTATTCCAACATTCCTAAACAAAAATCATATCCGTTTTTGAAGTGAAAACTACGTATAGTTATGCTTCATGGGTGTAACCTACATGACTCGAATCCTCCATAGGTCACAAGATTCCTTACAATATCCCTGAGATGCCAGTTAAAACTTAAGTCCAACTATCCGCGTATTTACTTTGTTACTGGGTACAAATTAGTTTGTCATGGCATGACTATCTTTGATACTCTTTACAAGTACGTCTATAAATTGTATATGTGTCAAAAGAAAATCGGTTTCTATGCGATTTCTAGTAAACCTAGAAATGGGTTAAACTGGTACGGTTAAGTATTTCATGATAAATTGTTTCAACATTTCTTCCATGTTTCTTGTTGTAAAACAAAATCGTGCGTTTGGTTGTCGTAAAACAAAGTTTGAATTAACTGATACGGTAAAGTATTTCGTGATTTCAACGTTTCTTTTACGGTTTCTTTTTGTAAAATATAATCGAGCGAGCGTTTGGTTGTCATAATACAACCTAAACAGTGTGTAACATTATTCATCCTGCAATGTTTAAAATAACTTACCACAAATGTTCACGACGAGGACACGGTGTGTCGCGTTTAAAACATGACTAAAGCTTGTTCGGGCTATACCATATTAAATCATCGGATCGTTTAAAACTACAACAAATTTGGTAATTACGTGCTGCATGAAATGCCTGTGTCCTTTGTTCAAGGTCAATGCCATACTCAAAGGTCAATATGGGCATGGTAGAGCTTTAACAGAATGAAACAACATTCAAACGTCAATTTAAAAAAGTAAATATACCCAAGATGTTCATTCTGTCGGGAGGTCAATCAAAACATGTAGTTTTTTATAATAACCAAAGGCGTTCTTGAGAACGTGAACGACAAGTTACCGTCAGACATCTAGTTTAACATTGATTGAAAAGGGATGTCGGCATGGACACGCCTAATTACTCGGGAGAACCCTGATTCTAAAATACACAAACGAACAGGAGTAATTAAAGGCACATCAAAAAAGTATCTTTGTGAGACAGTTTCGTACATAAAAAAATGGCTTGATGTGTGTATTTGCAGTGTTTTCTTGATTTGAAATAAAACGGATAATTAACAGTTAATTGATCAAGTTAAAAAACACCAAGAAACAAAAGGGGTTAATAATGAATCACTGTTAATTCCTGAATACCTTCCAAACTTCTAATGTACGGTTAATTACATTTTTCTTTCATTCTTATAAGGCTAATTAAACATACATTTGTGGAAATAGTTCACGTACAACATCAAAGAGAGATTTCCATTAAGGATGAGCAATGTTTGACATGGTTCACGTCCATGCCGAACGTAAACATATTAATGCTTTTGTGTCGTGTAATGAAACTTTTCAATACATATAAATGTAAGGAAAATAACAGTTTGGTGATATTTCGTTGAACAACACTTTATGTTGTGGACACAAGGACATCGAACTCATAGCATTAACTTTGTGTGTTTACTTGTGACTTATTGGCTTTTACTCACCATGCAGCTTCGGAAGAAGAGTATGTGGCTATTAATGCACGTGATTGTCGCTACGTGTGCACGAGAGCCCTCGAGCCATGCATGCTCGAGATATGACTATGAAGAACGTTTACTAGAAAGAGTTTTAAGAAACGAACTGGCTCTAGAAACAACTTTGAATGAAATACTTAAAACGAACGCCAAAGTTGTGGATGCGTTAAAACAGTTAGACGATGGAAAAGCACACGTGGAGTCTTCGTTGGCTGTTATGCATAACAAACAAATCGCTATGGAATCTCGACTGGCTGACTGTATAGCCAATTCATCTCATTTTATGAACTCGACCTTAGCTGCAACTGTGGTGGCATTGGTTGTAACTTCGTCTCAGATCTAAGAAAATGCCTCGGTGACGGTACAGCAACTAGTTAATGAAGTCCGCGTTCTTAAAGGTAAGTCTGCCAGACACATGCTATAAATGTTTTATTAGTTGATAGTAGTAGTTGAATGATTATAAAATAAATGTATGAACTCGGTAATTTAAGTCAACCAAACAAACTGTTGAAAGGGCAAGGCATACGAGATATATATTACTAGTTGACATCAGTGTAAGATATATTTTATTTTTCCGAGAGTACATAAGAAAATCAAAAGCAAGGTGTCGCGAAGCTATATTATATCATTATATATCCACACGTTGCCCCAGTAATATACACAATTAAATAATATTAAACTAATAAATAATATTAACGTAAGTTTAATTCCGACATCCCTTTTAAAACGACGAAGAGAACTGTTTCTAGCTCACCTGAGCACAACTAACTCATAATGACCTGTTGTGATCACTATTTGTCCGTCGTTCGCAGTCCTTTGTCTGTTGTCCACATTTACAACTCTAGAGGCCACATTTTTTGCCTGATCTTCATTAACGTGTAAATAACATTTGTCCAAACAATATCTCGACCGGGTTCGAAACTGCATTAGGGTTGTGAAACACTTGGTGACTAGGTAAGATTTAAGAAAGGCATGAAACTTACTCAGAACATATGACCTTATGCTATCTCTGCGGGGTTTGTCAATGGTTCTGGTTCGTTAAAAATATGGCCGCAAACGGTGGATGGCATTTGTCCTTAAACGGCTAAGTAAAACCTTGTAAGCACTTTAGAGGTCACATTGGTCTCTAATATCCCTGTCTTTAGTGAAACCTTCTTAGCACTCTAAAAGAATCATTTTTTCCCAATCACCATGAAATCAGAGCATGTCTTCAAATGGCATCTAAGCCGATTTCAAAAATAGCTCTGTGATGTTTAGCAGTTTTAAAATTATGTTTGTGTTATAAGAAAGTTAAGAAGCCACTTAAATAACTTAAACACAACAAAGGCTAATCAGACCACGTCTATTCCTTCGGGTCTCATGTTGGCTCTCTTGCTTTTTAATCCGCAGATATCGAACTGAGCAATTTAATATAATGTCTATAAATTAAACACAGTGTAAAAGGAATATAAAATCCGTTTCGTATCTTCACAACCGACAATATTTACGAGATTTTATGAATTGTTACACCGATATTTAAAATATATATATCATAGAAAGATAAATTGTTTTTGTTTGAACATATTTGTTTTGTTTAAGAATTTGAAGTACGACTTAAATTATAATTCTAGACGTCAGTTGCCATTTTTGTTGTCATGATATGAAACTAATTTGTTTAAATTCAGTACAATAATAACAACAAATCTTCCCTGTGTTTTCGTAGTTTCAAAAGACGATCGTTACGTTCGCACTATCCTATTCGTTATGATAGATCAATATAGCAAAACAGGTAAAGATGATCACTGTTGAGCATGCAAACTTATTACTATTGTACTAAGAATAGATACACTCCGTAATAATACTATGAAAATAATAATAATATAAATGTGTTTTTGTATGGGTCTTTGCAACCAGGATTTAATTTAATTTGTTGCACTTTTTCTATATATATATATATATATTGGTGTTGTTGCCTAAATCTACAAGATGTAATGTAGTCCATATGCGATATGTGCACACGTTTTATTACTTCATTACTGCTATGTAAACATTTTTTCTTCATTATTGCCCATTCGTCTAAAAATATTTAAATTTTATCATTTCTATGCGCTTACTTTAATACATAAAAAATATTTTAGTTTGTAATTTCGACGAATGAAAATCAAGTTTACACGTTTGTTTAGATACAAATCTTCGTTAACTGATATTCTTTGATTTATTGTAGGTTTTTAATTGTCATTATTGCAAAGATATATGGTTATCAGGCACAATTTATACACTATGTGCTTGAAGATTTTTTTTTTATTTCAGATCAGTTAAAAGTCCCTTCAATCTATTTCCATGTACGATTTACTGCGGACACAACCATACAAACTAACCAGGATGTAGTCTTCCCGACAGTTGAGGTCAACGAAGGTCAGGGGTATAATCCTGAAACTGGAAAGTTCACTGCTTCCGTCTCTGGAATGTATCTGTTCTCGGTTCAATACTGTAATCAATATAAGACTGGTGTTTTTCTTGAAATCGTTCATCAAAGCAAAACAATCCAAATGTCTTCATACTATGATTCCAGTGGACATTATGCTTGTGTGACCATGCAGGCATCTACAAGGGTTGCCATGAGAGACCAGGTCTGGGTTCGTGCCACATTTACGAGCTCGTTGTATAAAGATGGAAACAGATATTCTTCATTTTCGGGAACATTGATTCATGTTTAACAAACATAAAGAGGACATTAAAAGTGTTCATGTGATCGACTTGAATGGTTTTGTTCGTCAACTCTAACTAGAATAATATATATAATCACAACCATACAAACTAACCAGGATGTAGTCTTCCCGTCAGTGGAGGTCAACGAAGGCCAAGGCTATAATCCTGCAACTGGAAAGTTCACAGCCTCCGTGTCTGGAATGTATCTGTTCTCGGTGCAATACTCTAATCAAAATAAGAATCATGTTTATCTTCAAATCGTTCACCAAGGCAAGAAAATTCATAGGTCATCGTTTTATGAGTACAGCGGAAACTATCCATGTGTGACTATGCAGGCATCTACATGGGTTGTCATGGGAGACCGGGTCTGGGTGCGTGCCATACATGCGAGCGGATTGTATACAGATGGAAACAAATATACTTCATATTCGGGCACATTGATCCATGTTTAACAAACAAACACCGGACATTAAATGTATTCATGTGAGCGACATGGCATGGGAAAATTCGTCAGCTCTAACTAGATGAATAATCATAATGAACGATGACAAGTATTGGTGTACCCGGTCACTTTACTAATATAATTAATATAATAAATATAAAAATATTGACAAGAAATGCATACAGATGCATGTATAATTTTGTCACAAACTTGTACATAAATCAAATATTGTAAAGCAGTTGTCATATGTTTTATTTTACTAACACTAAAAAAATGCTATTAGAGAAGTTTATCGTGTTTTATGTTGATATTTCAATAACTTTTGTTACGTCATTGATGTAGCGTTTTTAGACAAGATCAGAAATCAAATATCTTCAAAACATCAATGACATGACGGAGAAATAAAGCAAATTAAGATCATCTACTCGTTATTTAAAAAATAAAGTCGTTATCCGTGTTCATGCATAGAGACTTTTCTCATAAGCGTATTTAGTTTACACTCTATTGCATACATCGGCATCGACATGCTTATCTGTTGGCGTTTACCAGAATGTAAATAAATACTTTAACAAATGCGTTATTTGTTGCTTTTTTTTCAAAGTGAATATATTCAAACTCTTACATTTCACCTTAGGAAACAATTGAAGCAAGAAACCACTTATTGCGTACGTTTTCAACTTTGGTCAATCCATCATAAATGAAAACCAACCGAACTAGTACCCAATGTCAAAACATAAATTCATAACCATACATAAATGTAATTTAAACAAGATATCCAAAGGCCCAAAGGCGCTCAACTGACAACCAAAGGAACTAAAGTGTCCTGAGCATCCAGTGTTTCACTACAGACATTTCTTACAAAAACTGACCCAATCATGGCAGCCATGTTTTTTCAAAGGGTGTGAATTATCTGTTTTATTTTACTCGCCAAAATATTAATAGAACAAACATTAAACTGATATGAGCACGTTTCGTGATGATTTGGTCCAAAATAGTTCTTTTAAACCGTTGGAAAGCTTTTACTGAAGTCATCAACAAAACACTGCTCTGCCTCCTGGCAACGATGATTTCAACGAGCCGAAACCATTTTCTAACTCAGCTTAAGAATCATTCAAGCAAATGTCCTGCGCGATTTCCATAATTTGTCAAAAAAGTGTATTTTCTGTTGTTTTGTTTTACGTGTTTCATTAGAGCCTTATAAGGAAAATTTGCTCCGACTCCTTTCGGTCATGTTGTTCAACGAATCGGGGTCTGTTTTTGTTTATTTGACCGAACTATCTCTTAATATATATTCTGATGACGTTTCTTTGCCTTTGGACAAAAAACATTCACTTCTTGAGGTCTCACCATTTCCATTTAAGCAAAGGTTTTTAACGTACCGGACTCTTCTACAAACTTTGTCGAGAGTTAACAAATGCTATGCGCCAATTTCGTGCAGATTGGCCTAAACATGTGACCTCTGTCACACGTTTTTTTTTTATAAATTCGACATCGTGGCTTAGTTTTTGAAAGCACGTGATCCAGTATAAAATAAGAACGAGAAATAATTGTTGCAATTGTTCTTAGCAAGGACAAATATTTTACATCTAGGTAAATCGCATGGTTTGACCATAGCCATTAAAAAAAACGCCACGTCCGTTTGCTATGTTTTTAAACTGACCGGAATCATTATTAAACCTCAGAGTACCCTCTGCAAAACTATTAAAAATATATCAGGAACTCACTTCGTTACAAAAATTCCAGTATTTCATTTTTGTGGAATAAATGTTTAAAGGTCGTGAATATTTTGCTTAAGATTCACGGGGTAAATAAGAATTCCTGTCTCGCACCACACTTACACACACAAACACTAGAAATAGAATCTGGGCTCGTGCCTACATACTATTTTAGTTTCGCGTATAAATAAGTACATACACTCAGCCAGTTACCTTGAATTCATAATAAAAAATTATATTGTAACGTATCAATGAATCAAAGGGTTGATAAAAAAAAGGGTTACATACACTATACCATCTGATTTTGAAATATATATTAGCACATTTTTCATCATGTTTTACCAATCCAAATATAAAGTCAAATACATGCAACAATACCTGAAATTGTTAAAAGATTCCTTTGAATATTTCCTTACCGACCTTTACCACATGATCAGAATTTCCAACACAACTTTTGATTTCAGTTTTCCATTTTAATCGATAACCAAACTGACCAGCGAATACATTGTTTTCATATTAATATTATTCAAAAACAACCACTTGATAAAGGGAAAATCTTCTTGTGTTTCAAGAGTGTACAAGTTTAACACATTTTTGGTCTTGTCAAAGTTTTCGGTAAGATGGGGAGGGGGGTCAATAAATAATTAATGAATGATCGCTCTAGTATATCATTTGTGTTGCCGGATCCTTTGTTTGTATATTTTTTATATATTTTTATATTTTGGTCCAACACAAACAGTGAATTCTCTTTCCCAGGAATCGCATTAACTTAATCGCCTGACTTACTTTTCTAACAATAAAACGTCTTTTCCACGGGAACCTGAAATAAAATTCTCAATATTTTTTTTAATTATGATAAGAAAAAAAGGCATCTGCATAATTCTTTTTCTGTTTGAGTAGTTTAAACTAACAGAGAATTTTAAAACTAAGGAGAAAGCTATGTGACATGCTGAAACTTGTTTTACATACTTGAAAAAGATTTTCTTACCTTTTTAAAGATTCAATGATTTGTCTGTTTTAAAAATTGAACGTGAATAGTGTTGTGTTTTATGTATATCCGATATCCTTGTATATCCTATATGATCCACGTCGTGCGATAATGTTCCCTCGTCCATGCTTTAGTGAAGGATGAGGGTCATTATTAATATAAAGCCGGAGGCTGAGCATGTATAGAGAGCATTCCATCTGGAGAGAGCCGCATTTTAGACGTAAAAATTTACTACACTCTGACCAACGCATGCGCAGTCAAACTGGAAGTTCGCTGCGATAGCCAATTCATTCCTTTAAAAAATTATTGTTGCCATAAAAAACAGGGTGGGTATACAATCTTAAACACCCAATTATAAACTATCAAAACTGATAAAAACTATATATATAATGAAAGGGAGGGTCTATACATGCTCAGCCTCCGGCTTCATATTAATACTGACCCTTATCCTTCACCTAAGCTTAGATAAGGGAACATTATTTTCATAAAGCCTCCTGGCTTTCACATGTATAGAGAGCATATTCAAAGGCAACAAAAACAATAACCAAATATGCTTCAAAAACCCACGTATTTATCATTTAATTAAGTATCAACGATACATTTCACACATGTATAACAATTGTTTACATAAAATGCATACAATAAAGTATGTTCTCAATTTCGAGGGAGAAAACTGCCTCATTGAAGGATACATTTCTACCACTTTTAAGTGGACACCTTAAATAGAACTTTCTGAACGTTTTATAAGAGCTCCAATCAGCTGTACTCAACATACGTTTTAAAGAACAAACTTTAATAAAAGCTGCTGAAGTGGAAGCGCTCATATATGAATGAGCTTTAAATGTATGCGAATCAATACCTGCCAGTTGCAACACACATTTGAGCCATCTAGCTATAGTACTTGTTGATACCCTATTTTAGGTTACAAAAGACACAAAACAAAATTGGACTTTCTTAAAGAATTTGTTCTATCAAGATATGTTATGAGCGTATCCATTGCAAAAAGTGATTCATCACTAAAATGTTCAATTTTTAAAGAAAACGAATGTCCCATTCTTGATGTCTTCAGAATGTTAGTAAAGGTAAACACAACTGCGTGTTGCTCCATTAACATATTATCAACATTCATTGAAACAAAGGACTGAGATCTTGGCGATGAGAGCTACAGTCTTAAAAGTCAACATTTTCAAAGGTAACTTTGACACAGGAACTAATGACTTTAAATACTTCAACACAACAGACACATCCCAAGTTACTAAATATCGTGGTTTAGAAGGTTTATATTGAAAAACACTCTTCATCAATCTAGGAACTAACACTGAACTTTTACACCACCTAGAAGTAATAATGTCTGAAGTAACATAGATTTATGTGTTTTAATTACTGAATATGATTGGAGGATGAATTCAGCAGTTTGCAAAGAAACTCCTTGCTGGATAAGGGAATCCCGGATACAGTCACTGCGACTAGCCGTAGACGTTTTTCCAAAGGATGACACTGCTGGTTGTGCGGAAGAGTCAGAAGGTCGTTGTGTCTCGGTAAACTGATAGGAAAAGAAGAAATGTTTTCCAAAACTGCAGGAAACCAAGACTGGGAAGGCCAGTATGGCATTATTAATAAGGCTTTTTCTACTTTATCTAATTAAACCTTGTTCATAACTTTCCCTATCAAATTAAATGGTGGAAAAAAAATTAGGTTGCAGATTTTGCCAACAAATACTGAATGCATTTACAGCATATGCACCTGGTTCTGGAAACCAAGAAACAAGTACCTCCTATTGTGTATTTATTCGTGAAGCAAACATATCAATGTTTGGCTTAAATAATTGCTGACAAATACGATCAAAAATAATTTTCTTTAATTGCCACTCGGAAGCATCTGACAAATTTCGAGAATAATAGTCAGCTTTATTTTGCACACAAGGAACGTGAACTGCCGACAAATAAATATCTCTAGCCAAACACCATTCCCAAATTTGCTTGGCCAAGTTATCAAGGTTTTTAGAACACATTCCAACAAAATCATTGATGTAACACACAGCTGTCACATTATCAGATTGTACCTGAATATGCGTATTACGACAACTGTGGAACAGTGATAATATGCCATAATAAACTGCTAATAATTCAAGGTAATTTATACTATTCCTTGATTGAATAAATGTCCATCGACCACCTGAGTAAACATTTGTTTTCAAGTCTATACAACCATATCCTTCTAAAGAAGCATCTGTTTGGCAGCAAAAAACCACCTCCTAAGGTCGTATATTTTAACCATTTTTATTTGTAACATTTGACAGCCAGCAATTCAGTTAAATAATACTGTCTCTAGACAATTGAATTGTTTTATCAAAATTTAAGGCATCTTCAAGTCCTAACAACTTATCTCTCTCTAAAGCTCGATAATGAAGTTTGGCTTTCAACACCGCAAAGAAGGCATTTATAATAAATCCTATAAATGAAGCCAACTGTCTAACTGGAATGACCTTCAAGGAAAGTAATGCTCAAGCTTTCTTTATTATTTTTTTGTACTTTTTCATCAGTCAGGTAAACCTTAAATGCAACAGAGTCAATAATAAAGCCAAAGAACACAATTCTTTGACTTGGTTGAAGAACTGACCTTTCGCAATTAATGAAAAAACCTAAAGAAGTCATTAATTGTAATAAAACGTTTGTATTTGTATTTTCTAAACACATTTGTTTATTTTGATTCATGTTGATAGAATCATCAATGTAATAACAACAATGAATGTTCTGAGCTCTAAACCAAGCAAAAATTGGTTTCAAGATTTGTGTAAACAAATAAGGTGCAATTGACAAACCGAAAGGAAGGAAAACACATTTATATAATTTCCCATTCCAAGAAAACTTTAAATATTTTGTATCTTCCTCACAAATCGGTACAGAAAAAGATGCTTCACTAAGATCTATCTTCGTAAAGAAATAATTTCTTTGCACACTGTCTCTTGTTGAAAATGGTTGTATTGTACAAATGGATTTAAACTGTGTTAAATTTATTACAGACCTTTGTTTTCCATTAGGTTTAGGAACTATAAAAATATTAAATAAAAATTCACCTTCTTCGTGAAATGTCTCAACAATTGCACCTTTGTTCAACAATCCAAAACCTCATCATTAACAATATTCCATTTATCAGCAGAAAATGGTTTCTTTTTTGGAATAAAAGCCTGATTCGGTTCTTGTACAAAATCAATTTTATAACCACTCACTGCATTAAGAATCCAAACATCATTTGTAAATTGTTGCCAGACATTGAGATAATTTTTTAAATTTCCAACTGAACTTACTTTTAATCCATCTATTCCATCCCGTTTGGGCCCGGCATTGTACTTGTAGCTGCAGCGTTTGCCCTCCTAGGAGGTCTGCTCTTGAAAGGCCTTATATTGGCCCCTCTCTGGGGATATGGCATCTGATAAGGCTGATATGGCACGTAACGGTGGCCAACTGGTGACACAGGCCTGAATATTTGTTCTTGAGACAAGGACGTATCATATAACGTCTTCGAACAGAGATGTGGTATTGGACTTTTTAAATATTTCACCATTTTTAATGGGATAAAGTGGAAAGCCCGCTCATTCGTGAGAGTTTTCTATATGTAAGTTTTTTTTTAAACCAATAAGTATTTGTTCAGTAAACTGCAAACCCGTGTTTGTAATATTAAGTCCCCACACTGATCCGACATTTTCTAACCGTTCAAACGCGCGGTTGCACTTTCCCAAAAAAAAAACTTATTTGTTTAAAAGAAAATCATGATACCTATAGAAAACTTTCACTAATGTGCGGGCTCTCCACTTTATCCCATTAAAAATGTTGAACTATTAAAAAAGACATCCTTAAAAATGTTATCTGGGTCGCGCTTTATTCTCCCAACACAGATCTTAAAAAGTCATGTGGTATAGGCACCGTGAACATAGTTGAATGAAGTAATGATTTCCCTCTTGAGAGTACCTAAGATTGTGTTAAAAAAGTATTTTACTTGTATCTTATTATGTACGTAACATGACAAGCACTCATTTCTCCACTTTTTGCCGTTTGCTTTTTCAGCATTTATTTTATTACCTTCTGTTTATTCCTGTTCTCACGGATACATGTATAAGACTGTAAGCGCCTCGCAGTTATTTGGTCAAGCCACTGATCTCCTACATTATGTATGTACTCTACCCAGTCTGCAGTCTGGTATTGACCTCCTAAATCAGAAGCAACAAGGCATATTTGTAGTCTAGACTGTCTTACCAGGCTTTTGACTCCTGATTTATGGCGATGTCGACAGACGTTTTTGTAATTATCTAAGTGTAACTAGTGGGAAGTCTGTGGAATTCTTCCCATCATGAGAGGAATTTGCTATAAAAATATACTGATTTACACTTGTTGAAAACAGGCTAATCACGGACGACGCCTTCACGATCTTTCTTACACCGAGTGTGTTGACACATTTCTGTACATACATTGCTTAATTGATAGTTAAATATATGTTGATACTAAGACGGACTACATTTCTGTGTATACTTTAACCGCTCCAATAAAAGTTTTAATAAATTTTGAATATTAAAGTGATATAATATAAAGAAGTGAAACTCCAGCTGCTGGAGCAGTATTGAAATCTTATTATAAACAATTAGTTGGTCCTTTATTTATGGCAAGTGACCGATTGCCGAAACAGTACAAAACAGCACAATACAGCACAATACAAAACAACATAAACACAAATAAGAATAAAGCTGGGGTCACCGCCTTGGAACGGTCAATGCAACGCATTGGGGGTTTAAACCTGGTTATAGAGCGCTCAACCTCACACTTGGCCCAGCAATATTCATAATACATTTAAGTGTAAATAAAAATTAACGTCATAGCATTGTAACTCAAATTAAACAATAATAAAAGGGAATTAAAACGCATTCAATTTAATTACTATTTAATTACTCAATTGCATTGAAGATACAAGAGTAACAGAGTTACAACTTTTTGACGAACGATCAAATAAAACTATTAACAATTGTCAACTACATTCCTTCTTTATAGAAAAAGATTTGAGAATATAGCGTCACAGAGTTAATATTTTAGATAATCATCGCGCAAATACAGGAAGAAGCAGCAATAATGGTTGTAAAAATTCCATATTACATTGCTTGGTTGTTTATGTGACTGCTAAAAAAAATAAT
>VMBQ01001594.1:68286-165360 GCA_007657795.1 Dreissena rostriformis
CGCTTTATGTATAGGTTTTGCACAGAGTATGTATTGGTTGTGCAACGAACTACAAATAAAATGTATAGGTTACTCAACGAAGTACCATATCTGTACTTCGATGGCATTTGTATTGACACGATGTTTCGTAGTGAAATATATACCCGACGTCGTAGAGAAACGGACTACGCTTTGACGTCGTCAGCCCCCAGTGGTTAATTCAAACTGTTAATTCAGTGTAAGACAATGTTTCTCCGCTTTGATTGAGTGGAAAAGCAGCTGAAATGAAAGCGAAAAACAAACAAGTACTGAAGAGTGATATTGCATTCTACGTGATTATAACAGTATGTGTAAATATATTATTTGTTATTTGGATATTTCAAGTTCCGATGATACCTTTGTCCAGTGATACAAGATATACCTCAGGACAATCAAGTTGTAAGGGGAGTATACTGGGTTAAAGGTTGTCCGTTTACCTGTCATGGTCGTAAGATTTCTTGTCATATCTCCAAAACAATAAGACATATCAACTTCACAATTTACAAGTAAATAGATTTTATTGAGGGGATGTGCAGTGCTCAAGAAAAAACACACATATCTCTTTTTTACTTATTTTTAGAATTATTGGTCTTTTGTTAGTTTCAATATGTCAATTTTGTCAATAGCATATCTTGAAAACTAAAACGGGTATCAACTTGAAACATGTAAGGTTAGGATACCTCACTTATGAAATGTGCAGTGCAGTAGATCCATAAATCTTGCTCCTCTATTTAGAGTAATTGCCTTTTGTTTATTTTTTTATTGGCTGTCTGGTTAGTGCAGTGTTTGGTACATTTACATGCGCTTCTCACCCGGATTCAATGCTTGTTCCCGGAAGCATGTGAGTATGGTTGGTGGTCACCATACCGGACAGGTTGGGTTTCCTCGGGATACTCCCGCATTCCCGCCACAACACAAGACCATACCAAAATTTAAAATCTACTAGTTACAAGAAAAAAAAGCTGGAAATTGCAGCTTCAATTACTAAATTCGAGCCCAATTGTCGCGAGTCTAGTAACTGTATTAGGAAGGAGTGCTGGGACACACTCTGGGTCCACACATAATGCAGCCTCAGGCACAGAAGGACCTCACAAATCTTGAAATCCCCACACACTTAAAGTTTTTACTTATTTTTTGTCCAGAACATATCTCAAACATTAAAAGAGGTATCAACTTTTATCCCCCTCTTTTGTTGAGATGATGTGCAGTGTACAAGAACCATAACTCTTGCTTCACTAGTTTAAGAGTTATTCCTTTTTGGTAATTTTGAACTTAAATTTATCTGGGCATACAATTATAGAGGTATCAAATTGAATACTTAAATACGGAAGATCTCATAACAATGATATGCAGTGATAAAGAACTGTTACTCTTGCTTCAAAATTTTTAGAGTTATTGCCCTATGTGTTCTAATTTTTTTTCGGGAGCATCTTTTGAAACTTAAAGAGGAATTAACTTCAGACTTTTTCCTTTTTTTTTATTTATTTTAAAGCATATATTGTATACATACATGTATTTCATTTGCAGACAATGGTTCTTACAGAGTATACAGAAAAAATGCATTATAATGTTTAAGATCTTTGTTTCAGTCTTCAGACTTGACAGGTAGCTAGATCTCAGTATGGAGGGACAGTGCACAAGAACTATAACTATTTACATGCATTGTGTGGGGTTTCCGTCACAACTATATGCAGGAATATTTTTCAAATATTATTCCTATATTTTCTCGGGCACTTGGCCAACCGCCTGCAAAAAAGAATTCTCAATTATATAGATTTCATATGGGAAAAAGTATCATGTTGAAGCCCAATACTAATGCCTTCTCAATTAGAGCATGGACTGTATACATTTGTAAAACATAATATTTGCCCCTATCAATGTCTCCTGTGGAAATATAAACACATCAGCTAATGGGTCTCTAATCCTGCCAAAAAACGTGACAGCCAGTATTAAAGAGATGCAGGAGTCTTAGAAACAGCCAAAAATATGTTCTTATTTTAAAGATTAGCAGTGAATAAATTTGTTTTGTCTCTCTGGAAATTGCTTCCTTCGGAAAAGTAATTATTCTATACGTCTTGGCATATCTTTGGAATACATAATAGGTTATATGAACTATATGCGATATTGTTTCTACGGCAAATCATTTATTTGCATACTTAGCGATTGATTACTGTTAAATTGGTTTTAATGGCTTTTTATCTTGTAAGGATTTTTTGCGAAAATAATATTTGCGAATTTATTTCTGCAAATGCAAAACAAACGTTAATAAATATGTCAACCAGAATGTAAGATCTGAAATTCTGGTTATTTTATCTTTGTCCTCATTTATTTAAGGTAAGCTTAAATTTACAAACTAATTCAACTTTATTGTCTTGCGTTCAGAGACCAATAAAAAAACAAAAATGTATTTAACATTTTGTTATTTTTTATAATTAAGAATAAAGTTACTGCATTATTATATGTTTCGGTTCGTTTTATTGGCAAAAGCATTGCCTTAGGCCATTAACAAATAATAACAAAATATATTGATTGTGTATTATAAAAACTCAACATTTTTGTTATTCATTGCATAATAAGTTTAGCTTTGGAGGCATCACTATTCACATCAACCCTTTTTTTCTAAATTTTCCAAAGTGCACATTTGTCATCAAGAATCCCGAACAGAGATTTTCCCGAGGAAAAGCGTTTGCATTAATTTTGATGTGGTTCCTACTATATATTGACGATAAAAAATAAAACTAATAACTTGCGATTACGTGTTTTATTCACACACTGTACTCTTTTTACAATCAAATGTATTAATGATATTCTTTTCTATGAACTTAACAAGAAATGTATTAAAGTACACAAATGGATTTGCTCATTAAATATTAATTGTTTTTATTGCATAAAAAATCAGCTTCTGACGCGCCTGGTGCAGAAACTTCATGTCCCCTAATAGAAAATATCAATTTTAATGTACCTTCAATTTAATTACAAGCTTTAAAGTGACTTGTTCGCATTTTGGAATGTTTTGAAGTTTGTTATTAAATGTTTTAAATTGATTAATGTATATACCGGAACTTAATAGCTCCAGTATAAAACAATAAGACAAATTAAGGACAGAAAAAAAAAGGAATCCATAACTCAAACCACTGACCCTTGGAGTAAAAGTCTGGAAAGCCTCGTAATGTCACAAAATATAACGATAAAAACAGAACTCTCCAAATGTTGAATCATTTCGCGTTTGTAAAGCTTTATAATTTTCAAGTTTTAAAATCTTCAAGAGATGCATATAATTGATATTTTAGAACATGCATGGTAAATGTTCAGATTCCTCACAAATATCATAACTACAACGAAAATTTGCAGATCTGAAACATTTTTTTTCAATTTTGTCAATTTACCAAAACGTGAACAAGACCCTTTAAAGTTGATGAAAATTTATGAACCGTAAATATAAAAAACACTTCAAAGAAAAAAATTAAAAATGTTTCTTACAAATTCAAAGCATTCCATTTATTAAATTATTTATTTTTTAAGAACTGTTTTGTAAATTCTGAGTTATTTAGGTATTTTTATAACGAGTGATCATTTTCAATGCGCAGATAAAAGAAATAAATGTACTTAATAATAATAACGGTTACTTTCAATCATAATTAATCATGTTTATTCAACTTGCTGTAATGATTTTATGTTACTTGTGGCCCCTGTGAACCACTGACTCTTAATGGTCTAGACTTGGATGCTGTTCTTGCAAGTTTTATTGCCCATTTGGGAGTTTAATTGCTGGTTATTAATTTACACTTGTCTCTGAAACGAAAGAAAATTTCTGGAGCATTTCTGATACCAAGTCCAAAAGGTATTGCATGAACAAGGCAACAGTTAAGCTTATGTTACACCGACTATCAGATACTGAGATTGATCTTAACTTTAAAACCCCGTATTCACCAACCCATTCTTAGACTTAAAAATAAAGAATAGACTTAGAACCAAAAAAAAACATCCAGCGTTTGAATATATACAGGCTACCACTGGTAATTATGTAATTAAGAAAATATTCTTAATAAAGAATGATGTAGATAGAGGAGTTAAATTCCAAGTAATACTAAAAAAATAACAATTCTTGAAAATTTTAATTTAAAGAATGATCTTTTTTTTTTTCTAAGACTAAGTCTAATAATTGTCTGGCGAATACGGGCCTCGGCCAGATCTCTGCATCATAAATACTCCTGGATGATGCTCTGGTACCCGTATTCACCAAGCGATTCATAGACTGAAGTCTAAAAATAAAGAATATTCTGAAAAAAATAAGAATACTGAATCTACTTGGAAGTCAAGTACAGCTTTGATATGAACACTTAAAATGATACATTCTCCGTTATGTTAGGGAATTAAGCACCATTTTGAGAAGTATATATGCAAACTCTGAGGTATTTTTATTGAGTCAAAGACTATTCTTCATTCTTAAGTCTAAGAATGGGTTGGGGAATACAGGCGCTGGACTGTCACTATGGGGATTGAAACCTGTATCAGCCACATAACTTATGTGAGGATTCAGGTCAGATAATTATATTTTTTGTTTGTTTGGATTTTGTTGCCGTTTTCTATAGTATTTATGTTGTATCACTGTGATCATTTAACCTACTTAGTAGCACATTTTCTGATGAACCGGTACTAGATGCATGTATTTAATCCTTTTTAGCTCAACAATTCACCAAATAGTCCCAATAGTCCGAACTATCGCCCAAATGTGGTCGTCTGTGTCTGCATAATACTTTTATGGGGGTAACATGCAACATCTTCATATCACTGTGTTTACTACAGTTATTCAATTAAAACGTCACACATGTTTTGGGGGCCATTGATGAAGTTCAATAACTCTGACTTGCAATTAAGCTGAATTGTGTCCCTTTTTTATACTTTCAAAATTGGTTTAGGTAAACGTGCAACATCTCCATATCACTATTTCTACTACAGGTATTCCATTGAAACTTCACACATATGTTTGAGGCCATTATAACAGGTCTCTGAAAAGGTTCCATGAATCTGACTTGCAATTTAACAGAATTATGGCCCCGCTCCAACTACTTCATATCTCTATATTTACTACAGATATTGAAACAAAACTTCAAATGTTCATGTTCTTTATGAACATTTACTGGCCAAGACCTATAACTGCAACAAGTTTTATAGCAGGATTATACCTCTTTGTACCTTCAAAAGTCCAGTTAATGTTAGAATGATGAAATGTTGGTTAAGGTTCTTTGCAGCAAGTACATATCTCAGTAACTACTGCCGGAGATACTTCTATGGTTTATGGCGATTGAAACACTATGGGCACTGTTTAATTGGAGTCTCCTGATACAAGCCACGGAAAAAGATTTGTTTGTGTACGTAAATTAAATTTAAGAATGACCTTCAAGCAACATAAATAGTACAAGGCGATTATATTCCTTTGTGTTATATTGTTGATGTGTTTTTTTCTGTTGCGTAACCCATTTATGTTTTGCAATACAACTAATTTATTATAAAGAAGTACAAAAACGCTATAGGTTTTTCTGCATTAATATTTATACTTTCAATGCCATTAAAAATCAAAAACTATTTTAACGTGGTGGCAGTAAAAAAGTAACAAAACCATGGACAATAATGCGCCAAACCTCGATCGCTTAATATAATGTTATATATGCATTCTGGCATGGCATGTTTGCATCAATAATAGAATTTGCCAATTCCGCTGCCAGCCGATATTGATATAAACTTCTTTCTGCGGATCATGTTTAATCGATAAAGATTGAAATTTTAAGGCCCTATTACAACGTCTAGACACCATGCTTAATAACGTATTCTGAAACAGACCAACAAAGGAATCACGAAGGACGACGTAGATAATAAAAATATTGTTGATTTGCATTAAAGTACAGATATGCTGCGCCCTGACATTAATTCAGTGTGGTATGTTTTTGTGGAAAAAAGAACCACAATAGTTTAATTAAATGTTTTTAAAGCCATATAATAGTATCTGGTTAAGTAGATTTTGTTGAAATACTGTAAATTCTTAATATAACTTCTTCTATGTTTATACAATAGACCAATTTGGATTGATTAAACAAAATAGGTAATGGACAGAAATATACTCCCGTCCTTAAAAATATGGACCCTATATCTGGACAGTTTGGTGACGATTCGGTAAAAAGTAAATGAGTGAAGAGAGCTTAAACGGCACATTTTTACATGTTTGTATTTACAAAGGGCAGCAACTCTGAAGTGCCTACTGCGCATTGGCTGGTTATCGATCTTGGCTTTCATATATTGTCAGAAAACATTTCCAGAAAGTTTGGTGAAGGTTCTATGGAAACTGTACGACTGAAAGAGCGGAATCACTGAATGTGCCACCCGCCAAATCGTCCATCAAGCCGCCTATCAATCCGCTCAGAATGTTCACATAATACGTCCTTTCGAGAGACGAGCGTATAAAACACATAACAAACTCCAAATTATTTAATACGCTGCCAAGCCTCAAGTTTCGGTCGCGTGGCAGGTGTTCGTCTAGCGATCAAGAGGTCCATAGTGCCATACAGACTCCTGGATAGTTCTCAAGATGTGATTCTTTCTTTGAATCGAAATCAAGTATTTCTAAATTAGCCTCTCGGCCTTCGATGCAATTATGCTAACAAAAATAGGTTTAAACACCTCCACAAGTTAAAACCATGATTTACAAACTCCATTCATGTATAGGATTTTCATTCATATTCATTAACATTCATCCACATTTGCATTCATGTAGTTCGTATCACGTTTGATATTGAATTTAAAAGATGTTATGCACCCCAAGAAACGGTTTGTTTATTGAAGACCAAATTCACTGTCTGTTATATCAATCGATATGGTTACATCACATTATGTGAAGCATGCTGACAGCTACTACTTTGGTTCAATGTATATTAATTTGCAACTCACACTACCTTTTTTGACTAAAAATCTTACCAACGAATTGCATAACGCTAAATTATAAGTGTTGAATATTTTCAGAAAACCGAAAAAATACACAATACATTGTATTATATGCTTTTAATAATTATAGAATGTAAGGGGTTTGAACTTAAATAAACCACTATAGTGCTATACTGTTATGTCAGGGGTTTATACCCATTTGATCCATCGGCTTGAGTGCTTTAAACGAACGTGAGTTTGACTTTTAAATGCATATTTGATACTTTTTTGCATATATCCAAATGCACTACTCAGCATCTGACCTAATGTCAGCAAACGTTATTACATAATAGCGATCAAAGTCGAAAAAAGACAGAGACAAAAACACATTTTTAATGTCTGCTTTCACATAACGGATTTTCACTCAAACAAATATGGATAGGAAATCATGGAGTCCAAAGCATCATTATTTCTCTTCAAATGGCTTCCGCAAAATTATTCAGCAGGGAGCAGTATCTACGTTTTTGTGGCCTCTTGCAACCCAGTCTTGTGAAGATTATCAAAATATTGCATAATTTGTTTCCAAGACGCAGACATTACAAGAAACGATAATTCAAATTTGTAAATAACAATTGAAGAAACATGATTGAAATCTTCCATCATGCTGTGCGAATGACACAACAAAACTTCTCTATTATTACCACGAACAAGACCAAATTCAAATCATTTATATAAAAACAGAAACGTCTGGAATAGGAATATGTTTGTGAAAACCTTATTCTAAAAGGGACACTTTCACAGTTTTAGGTAATGAGCAATAATTTTATAAAACTAAATGTGTATTATCAATTACATAACTCATTTAAAACGTACATGTATGACCAATTCTTTGTAAATTATCAGTAGTAAACTAGTTTCAAACATAGCGAAAGTAATGTCCAAATCGCAACTGCAATTTTTAGATCACAGCATTGAAATATGGCACATTGGCAATTCGTAATAAGCTTGTATTCTTTAAAAATAATTACTTGTCTGTCAAAAATAAGACCGTCTACAAAAAAACACAATAACATTATATTTTTCCGCTATTTATCACTGCCGACATTTGAAGACATATGTCATCTGGCAAAGATAACAATCTTAATTTAATTTAGTTTTTTACAATCGCGACATTTTTCTGTATATTAGTCTAGCGTGTGTGGATAACGTACATGATTTTCATCTGCCTCTCAAACTTAGAATTCCAAAATTCCAGTGTTCAGCATCTTAAAGAGCGAGACGTGTATCACGAAAAACACATGCAAATTGTCTCCCGACTTTGATGTCATTCTCCTCCTCTTGTCTATATTATGCCTTATTCTTGCATTCTAGGGTGTTTGGCTAAAATAAAAGTATAATTTTTTATTCATTCTAATAAATTAGATAATGTAAAAATTTATTCTTTGTGTTACTAATTCTTAAGAATTTAACATTGACCATTTGCATAAAATATTACCAGTCTAGAAGGAAATAAAAAAAAACTTTTGTATACCACTGATAATTTCTCTTCATATCTTAAACAAAATGTCCTTGATTCTTATTGAAAACACACACAAAAAGAAAAACAGGCTACCATCATTTTGACCTTAATAAATGATTGCTGTCCAATTTTGCCTTTGTAGCTACGCAAAAAACACATTTATCATTAAAAGTTTGTGGGAATTGGTGCAGTCTGTTTGTAATACTGATTAACCTTCCAAACCATACTTTTTTACTGCCATATTTTTTAGGTTGTGCATGTATTATTGTTAAATGACTGCTTGTTACTCTATTGAAATATTTATTTGATTGATGTGTTTGTGTATCTGAACTATAAATATTGACACATGAAATACAAAAGAAGAAACATGGCGGCAAATACTGTCACTGTTTCTAGTTGCATAAATGATAATGAGTTAAATTAATGTTGCAATAGCTTGACAGGTAAGTATAAATAATGTAGATGAATTCTCAGTATGCACATTTTAATCAAATTTATCTTAATGAGGTATTGCAATGTCATGTGCTGCATGAATACTCAGTTTAAAATTGTCGCCACTTAAGCCTGTGTAAGAATTCACTGCAAGTTGGTTATTTACGGGGAATACAAATGACCCTCTAGAAATTCATTTTTGAAAATCTGTTTAAAGTTCAAAAGGTTCCTTAAACATTTCCTTATTAGCAATATGTTACTATCCATCTGAATGATATTACATATAATGTTTGTTTTTCTGTTGTTCGCACGGGAAAAAAGCATTGCTTCTAATAATAAAACATGACAGGAATTGTTTTTATAAGTTGTACATGTTGAATGTAAATTTAATATAAACATGATGAGTAAAAATATGCAAATTTCATTTTATATGACTAAGAGAACATCCTAACTCTTAAAGACAAATTTCAATCCTGTAAGTGAAATATATCTCAAAGACAAATGCATACATGCCATATTTTGTCCAGTCCAAATTGGGGCATTTCTGAAAATACAGCGGGGCAATTTTGTTAATATTGCCAATTGAATTCTCTCATTTTACTCTGCAGAAAAAACATAAAGATCTGAAGTACTTTCTAGTACGCTTGTCCTTAGAATAGCTAGTCATTTCATTGTGAATCCATTTTGATATAATTTAAAAAATAGAACTACATTCACATACATATTTTAATAATTTTTGTTCGAGAATATATAATGAAACACTGTATTATAATTATGACAACCAAATAAAAACACAAAAATCATAGATATAAACACAATTTAAGTTTGGCAAATGTAGACACAAATTAATTTTATGATTGACAGAGACATAATGCATCTCAGAGGGATGCCGGGATAGGCCTTGCAAAGGCGGGACAATCCCAGCACGGTTGGGACATATGGCATGTATGGCAAATGTTCTGTTTAGGCGATTTCAAAACATATCCTTATTAAGAGCAAATGTTGTGCATTCACTGTCAATAAAAAAAATCTCACATAAAATATTGATACTTAAAAGTCTTTGTCAATTTTTAAATAATAAATTCATCCCGCTACATGCATACATGGTGAAAGTTTCAATGCTATAAGTGCTTAAAAATATCATCACAAGCAAACTAAAATTGACTTCGAAAAACAAGAAATTTGTCCTTAAGACATAAATGTCTCAGCTAATCGAACATGGTCACACACTTTGGCCTGATGTTGGGACCAGCACATACGGACAGGTAACACCTTATGACCCTGCATCATTCTTTGAATGGAGGGAGCATAAATAACTGGTTGTGATGATTGTTGTCTTTGACAGTACATGTACGATTTGCAAAAATGCATGCATTAACACGTGGTACATCATAATTTGATACATGTGCACAGCATATCTATCTATATATATATCTATATACATAAAGCAGAGAATATTAAAGAAACCTAAACAAACAAATGGCTTTATAACATCTTCTGTGTTAAAATTATAATAATGATCCTGCTAAACACAACACGGTAAGACACCACAACCAATCCAAAGCAACTCCAAAAGTGAACATAAAGAGTATCGCCCTTTGGCCTTCCAAAAAAATTATACCAATAGTGTATATTCAAGCAAAAAATAGCACAATGATAAGACAGTGAATGTTTGTTTAATGTGAACAGCCAATCGGATAAATTTCTAAGAAAGAAACTAATGACACAAGTTAACAAGTCTTTAAACGCTTAATTTGAATAATATTAATTGACAACAGGCCGTTAATGTTTGAAAAACTCTGGGGTTAGTAATAACCTCAAGGCAAAATTAAATTCAGAGTGGCTTTTCAGGAGGAAAGGATAAGAAATAAAGAATGGTGTTAACTTAATTGCTCAAGAGGTCACGATGTCTCACCGTTTGTTGAATCACCTGTCGCAATGCAGGGGTCGTTATTTATGTTGTCGAGCGATTCTGAGAAAAGCGGCTAACAGATCAAAACCAACAAACCATTACATACAATTGTTCTTGTTTATTTTGTTGCATAAATAGGCACATGGTGTAACTAGTTTAATGGCTAAAAATGAAAAGGATGAACACACTATACAGCACTTAAATGCCAAAGTGTGAGATGCTGGTACATGATTCGCATTCAAAGACTTGATGTACTGGTAATCATTTTAATACCAAGGCAAGATTCACCCAGTATATAAAGAGGAATTAAAACATACACAATTTTGCAATGGTAAATTATATAGTGGAAAAACCCTCAAAGGGCCATAATTCTGCCAAAACTAGTCACAGCCAAGATTCCTTGCTTAACAGTCATCTAGACATTAAGGTCATTCAACAGTGAAAGTTTAGGTGAGATCCACCCGGTAGATAAATATCAGTTGAAGACACAGAATGTTGGGACAATATAATCTACAGTGGACAAACAGACAAAGGGCCATAATTCTGTCAGAACTCTTTGAAGCCGAAACGACGCGTGTATGGACAAATGTTCAAACGCAAAAGTGCAATGCTTAATGCATTCAACTTTGTCGGGGCATACAAATTCACTGGTTATCAAGTTAATTGATGAGACTTAATATATTGGTAAACCTGTAAAATGCCAAGGCTAAATCCACTGGATAATCAATAAATTGCCAAAGTCTTAACATACTGGTTAAAGAGTAAAATGTCAAGGCTTAATAGACTGGTGTAACCAGTTATACGTCAAATTCTTAATACACTGATTAACTAAATGACAATGCTAAGTACTCTGATGAACAAGATAAATGTCAAGGTACAAAAATTAGGGAAAGCAAGAATAATGCCAACGATTGATAATGTTTCAATGGTGATGAGTGCCACTGAGAACTCAAGTTTGAAATGTCATATGATTGAGAACTACTATCAACTCAGTAACCAGCAAAAAACATTAAAATAGATTCTTAATTGTAGTCCCATTCCATTAATCTTTAAATCTGAAAAAGAAACTGTTTTCAGCTGAAAAACAACAAGACAACGATCATACCTATAACCTATAACAACTAGGGTGAAATGAAATGAAAGAAATTAGCCATAGGCATATAAAGAAGACTGGATTTGATGTTAATATTGCAAAACAAATAACAGAGAAAATCTGGAAAAAATAATATGAAAATATTTATAAACATTTACAACAAGTGGCAAAGATACTTAATTATGCCATTTTAAAACATGTCATGCTGTCACAATTGGAAACAATAAAGCTTCAAGCCTTGGTTGCTAAAGTTACTGCCATTATAACGTGTTGTCATAACAACATTAACATATAAAAGCAAAAGTAATATTACGCATTGAAATCACAAGTGATACAAATTAAGTAAGTTGTATTATACCGGCAAATAACACAGGCAGAGAGGCATTGAAAGCAGTCATAGGTCATAAGCAAATCGGTCGGTTAGCATAAATGCAAACTTAATTGCAACTTATAGAAGTAGCAATGTCTAACTATCATACACAATGCAAGAACATAACAAGAACATAACTTGATGGATTAAAGTTTGTGTATATTTATCATAGATTTAAACTAAGCATTCAGGGTAAAAGTACTGAACTAAATATCAAATATAATATCAAAATTGTATAATGGCAAATGACATTCATTACACTTTTATTTATAGAAACAACATTTTAATGGGCTCCAATTGTTTTGTATGGCAATTATGTACTTACTCCTTCTAATTTTATAGTGATGTGTAACCCCAAACCCTTGTATCTTTAAATTATTTTCAATTAAACCAAACATTGTAGACACAATATGGTGAATGCATATAAAATGTGGTGACATTCACTACTGCATTGAAACGGAATAATGTAATTGTCTTACACATAACAGTGGAAATTATATATTTAATTCCTAGCTAAATTGTAAAATTGAAGGCTAAAATGAACCACATGTGATTTTGCTCTAATCTTAAAATGAATTTTATTCCACACTTATCAACTAGCGAACAGGATTTCCACAACTTTCTTAGAGGCTTTACAACAAACAAGCATTAACTTAGGAGAATCAGAAGTTGAAAACACAATACACTGCAATTAATTCAAACAGTTGGCTACCTGCTGATGGCTGGTAATTTTGTCTGTGGATGTTCAAGTAGAACAGACGGGATTAATTTTGTTTGACATTGGGAGTTAAATTTATAATTATAAAAAAAATTCTGATGGATATTTTAACCTTAATATAAAATGTATAAAAAATGCATTTAATAATACACTGAATAGAGGGATCACTAACGTTTCTGAACTTATTAAAAAATTATGAATGAGATTTTCATTTGAAAACACTTTAGAAGAAAATAAACGAATCATCTTTAGTGTCATTTTGTTTCCTTAATCAACTTCCTATACATATTATAATATATTGAAGGAAGTTTTCAAACAAAATAACAAAGAATAAAGTACACTGTCAATAGTTTTGAGTGGAGTTTTTTCTCCTTGTAATAAGGAAGCATCTCACGAAAGAACTACACAATACATTATTTAAACATAAAACGTAATGAGGGGGTTCTTTTGTAAGAGTATCATTGACATTTCACAAAATGTTTCCTTGTAGAAACATATATTGCCTAATATCGTGTAACAATTATCCTGCTGTCAAATATTGAAAAACACACCATGAAAACCGATGGATAACATGTGTATACTTTTTTTATTCTTTACCAATAGAATATTAATAAAAAATCAAAACTTAAACAATTGACAATAGATAATGCAAAATATTTATTGTGAAACAATTATCCTGCTGTCAAATATTGAAAAACACACCATGAGAACCGATGGATAAAATATGTATTCTTTTTTGCATTCTTTACCAATGGAATATTAATAAAGCTTGATTATAACAAGAAATGTGTTTGTCAGAAACACAATGTCCCCTACTGCGCCGCTTTGATTTTTTTTATTATTATTATTATATCCCTTTACAAATTATTACTGCCCTTTTGAAAATGATCTGTACCTGCCAAATGATCAATATAAATTATGTCCCTTTAAAGCTTGTAACTTCCCTTGGATTTTGTTTTTTGACCTTTGACCTTGTAGGATGACCTTGGCCTTGACCTTTCAGCACTCAAAATGTGCAGCTCCATGAGATACACATACATGCCAAATATCAAGTTGCTATCTTCAATATTGCAAAAATTATGGCCAATGTTAAAGTTTTCGGACGGACGCACAGACAGAGAGACGGACGGACAGTTCAACTGCTTGATGCCACCCTACCGCGGGCATTAACATCAAACATTTATTTTCATATTTGTTTATGAACCAACAAAATTAATCCCGCAATTAAGGCTTCCAACATTTATACTGAAAACTCCATACTGACTGTTGCTAAGGATGTCGGAAGCCCATAAATAACGGCTTGTAATAATAAAGTTCGGCCACTGATTACAAAGACAGGGCTGTCTTCGATCCAAGGATTCTGATCCAAGGATTCTACGCCTGAAGCAATAGTTCAATGTAATACATCATACGTGTTTTACTGCATGACATTTCCCATAGAGCCAGCCACGAGACATCAATACAGACATAATTTACAGTGCTAGGATTACCAAATGTCAAATCATACTTGCAAAATACTACACTATCATCCTCTTGTCAATTTGGATTGGCCAATTTCTTCTAATTTGTCTAGATAGAGAATGTTTCATGGCAAGAAACCATAGGGAATTGATTGTCTTCAATACCAACTTAGAGGCAGACTCAAATGTCTTAAATTTCGATATAACTCCTTTACAGATTTGTTGTAAAATTGTCTTTTTATAAGAATCGAAGAACTTGACAACATTAAATTTTGATTTTGTGGAAAAAGAACATTCTGTTTGGGCTACACATTCACTTAAAGTACTTTCAAACAAAAGTAATTTCCTTATTTGTTATTACTATCATTGTGTTCAATATAAGAGCCCCATAGGATACAATATATATCCAAAGGGGTACAGCCCCTTTTAAATTGTCGAAGAGCTCACTTAGAACCAGCCATAGGAGGCTGCATCCAATAAGAGCTGTCTACATACCCACACATGCCAACAATGAGACTTACCCTTACCCCACACAGAAGTACCTTCCACAGACACTAAGCTGGCATTTTTCCCAACCACTATCACCAGTGGTATAGGGCCCTAAGCCCTCTCCAGAAGAATATAAAACCCCAAATAAAGGTCCCACTAGATACCCAGCTATGCCCTTTCAGTATCTACCATAGGTACACGGCCATAGATAAGGCCCTTTTTGAGGGCCCTACTAGATACCCAGCTATTCCCTCCCAGTACCTACCACAGGTATAAGACCGGAAATTAGGCCCTGAATATGGACCCCACTGTACCCAGCTATGCCCACCCAGTACCTATCACAGGTTAATGCCGGAAAAAAGGCCCTTGTTGAGGGCCCACTAGATACCCAGCTAAAGCCTCCCAGTACCTACAACACACAGTTATAAGAGCCTGGTTGAGGGCCCAACAAGATACCCAGATATGCCCTCCATAAACCTACAACAGGTATGAGGCCGGAGAAAAGGCCCTGGTTGACAACGGCCTGTTGAGCTGCCTGGAACTGCAGGTTCTTCAGTATCAGGTTGTTGCGCCCGTTTTGCAGCAGCTGCTCTCGAAGATGCTGCGGTGGGTGGAGATATTTACAGGGCGGCTCCTTACGCTGGCATTTATCCTGAAGAGACACAAAGGGGAAACATGATTAATAATATTTTATTTTTTTAATTATTTATATTTGTTTGGAGCTGATTGGGAAAAGCCCCGATACCGTACCAATTGGAAAAATTAACGCGAAAAACCCTGAATCTGGGAAAATTTGCGTTGTGAAATCTACAGATTGGGAATTGTTTTAATTTTTAATTGCTTGGTTTAAATTGCACAAACCAATTAAAATATTGATTAACATGACTTTTCGTTTGAAATGTTCAGTTTCAGTGCTCATTTTATTTGTTCGTTTGCAGATAAATGCACATGTAGAAAAAAATTGACACAATTTTCCTTCATTTTGGGATTGTTTTAGACGGCATTTGGGAATTTTGAAGTTTTTCCTCAATTTGGAAAGAACCTTTACCGGTTACTTTTTAAAAGATGAAAAAAACCTTCGCTGGTATGTTCATGAAATTGAAAAATGACTTTTCAGCAACATACATTTTAAACAGTAAAATATTATTCTAGTTATTCTTTTTTATTGTTCACTATAATTGTTATTTTCGTGTTGTGTTGCCCTATATGTTTTGCGCTACAATCAAATAAAGAAGTACATAAACCTAAGAAGCTTTCTCCGTTAATTACTTTGCTCTCAAATCCCATATATTAGCACATATTTGTGGCAGGAACAAATTAAGCAACATCTTGGAAAATTATGCGCAAAACACGCAGATAGCTCGATATAATGTTACAGATGTATCTTGGGTTTGCATGTCTGCTACAGTAATAGAATTTGCAGATTCCAATGCCAGCCGATATGGATATAAACTCAACTCTCTGAAAACGAATGCAATTCTTTCTTTCGCCCCATAATGGTAAATCGATAAAGATTTCCTAACATGTTACAACCATGATACAATGTCTAGACATCATGCTAAATAACGTCTTCTATAGCAGACTGCAAGTAAATATGGCCAGTTGGCCACGATTGGATTCGCCATGGATGACGCTGATACACAACGATTGTTGATATGCATTAAAGAACAGACTTGTTGCGCTCAGGCTTAAATGTAGTGTGGGATTTTTTGGTGAAACAAAAACAACAATATTAATTTATTTAAAGGTTTTAAAGGCAGTATTATAATATCCTGTAAAATCGATTCTGTTGAAATACTGTATATTCTTAAAAGTACTTCTTTGATGTTCATACCATAGAATATTTTTTAACAGATTAAACACATTTTTTTAGACTTTCCAATAGATTAAAATAATGTTGACTTCGAGCCTCAAGTTGCGGTGACAGGTGCCTGCCTTGTGGTAATGAAATCCCAAGTTCGATGCCCGCTATTTGAAAAATCCTCAGGATTCTGGTTCTTCAATTGAAACAGACAGAAGGGTGTCTCAAAAATCGGTAAGCTAGGATTCGAATCAACAACATTTTTTTGCTCAAATTGGAAAATACCCGTACTGTACCAATTGGGGTAAGTTAGCGCAAAAACCTCTGAAATCGGGAAAATTTGCGTTGGGAAATCTTTAGATTCGGAATTATGGGCCTTTTTTAATTGCTGGGTATAAATTGCACAAATCAATTCAAATATTCACTTGCATGCATTTTGGCTTGAAATGTTTGGTTTTAGTCCTCATTTAATTTGTTTACTTGCAGATAATGCACTTTTGGAACGAAACTGACAACATTTTCCTTCCTTTTGTGAATTTGTGAGACGGCATTCGGAAATTTTGCAGTTTTTCCTCAATTGGGAAAGTACCTTTTATGTGTACTTTATAAAGAAGGAACAAAATCCCTGATCAATTAAGCTAAAATATATAGGTTTCAAGTCTCAAGTTAAAACCATAACCTACGAATTTGATCCATTTAAATGATTGCTATTGATGTAGTACGTGTCAAGCTCGATATAAAACTGGACATTTCTTATGCACAACCAGCAAATGTTACTGGACAAAAATTCACTGCCTGTGATAGCAATCAATATTATTGCATCCCATAATGAATTGCGTGCTTGCAGCAAATTTGGTTCAATAAATATTAATTTGCAAGTCACATTGCGTTTTTGCGTAAAATCTAATCAACAAATGGCATGCCAATCAAAAAAAGGTCTTGAATAATCGCAAGAGTGCCGAAAAATAATTAAGAATAAAGTCACTTTTTATATTTATGTGAACTCTTTATACAGTCACAAAATTAGTTTAAACCTATAAATGCTCAATTGCATTGGAAGCCTAAGGCTTATTGGAGCCTCTAGAGTCCATTTCCCGGGTAGAACCGTTACTTGGTGTCTTTCGGGGAGACTGAAAGAACGCTCATACAGTGGAGAAACAACAGGTTACCTCATAAACTTGTCACAAAATTGTACACAAACATGTGTATGCTTATAATAATTCTAGAGGGTTTGAACCCAGCTATACTATTTAAGTGCTATAATGTTAAGTCAGGGTTTAAATCCATTCTGTTCTATCAACTTGAGAGGTTTAAACCAATGTGAGTCTGACTAAAAATCATCAAAAACATGTGAGCAAATAAATGTTAGTTCACAAAGGTGTTCAATATCTAGAGAAAACATAGACAAGACATCATTTCGGGTAATTGCTTTCACAGAATGGATTTACAGAAACAAAAACATAATATTGATAGAAAATCATCGTTGAGTCTGATATTTTTGCATGATAAAAACATACCAGGAATTCCGGTTAGCATCATTATTACTCGTCAAATGTCTTCCACAATATTATTCAACCGGGAGCAGTATCTACTTTTGTGTGACCAATTGCAACACCAGTCTTGTGTAAATTACCCAAAGATTACATAATTTGTTTTCAAGACGCAGACATCAAAAGAAATGAGAAATGAGAATTCAAATTTCTTAATAGCAATTGTAGTAACATGATTGGAATCTTCTATCAAACTGTGCAAATGACAAAAACAAACGTCTCTATTATTCTCAAGGACAAGACCAAACATATATTCAAACAAAATTTGTGTGGAATAGGAATAATATTTATGCTAAAAATATAATTCTTAAAGAGATACTTTCAAAGTTTTGGGTTGAAAAAAATAATTTCTAAACAGACCTATTGTTTATAATATAATATTAAATAACACATTTAATATGTACATTCACAACCAATTCTTGGTAAATTATGAGTAATATATTAATGTTGCACCCAGCAAAAGTAATAAATTTAAATTGCAACTGTCATTTTAAAACCACAGTCCTTTTAAGTAGAAATATGGAAATACTTAATAAGCCATTGTTTTTCATCTGTCCCAATTTAGAGCCTATACCAAAAAAAAAACAACAACATTCCTTCTCTTTTTCCATAATGTATCACTGCCTACGGTTGAAAACACAAGTCATCTGGTAAAGATAACAATCTTTATTTATTTTCCCCCAGAAAGACATTTTCCCCCAACATTTGTCTAGTTTTTGTAGGTAAATTGCATCTAACATCTGCCTCTGTTCCTCAAACTTTTAAAAACAAAATTCCAGCCAACAGGCCTATCAGCTAGAAGGTTATTCCCTCGTTATGTGATCCAATATTCCGCACTTTAGAGCTTTTCAGTGTAATATGACTTGACATGCGGATTAAACATTTTTCCTGTGCAATTGAAAAGAAGAAGGTATAATTATAACATTCTGGAAGCAAAAACATGAGACATAAAAACTTCAAACATTTTCTGAAACGATGTAAAAAAATGATAGTTTGTCATTAAAATTTTCTTTGCACAGGAATTACATTGCAATATTTCCATCATGATTTAAGCTTTGTCAATACTCTAGGAATATTTCCCCACAAATTAAGGGCCCAAGCAGGATATTGCTTATCTTTTAACGAAATATTGTATCTTTGATTTCTTACATTTGATATAAGAACATGGCACTGTCACAGCTTTAATACATACAAAAAAGATACAAATAAATGATATGCATTACATTTTTCGGAAGTTGCCAATTTTACATTGCCTTTTTTGACGAAAACATATGGTTGCGGTAAATTAGTTTTCCCTGTGAGTATTTTCACATGCAAATAGATTACCCATATTTTCCCAGCCTTGGGCCAATACGAGTTCTCATCTCAATAGTGTTTAAATATTGACCTCGCACCAGAACAATCAATGGGGGTTCAATTGGTTCTGTATTTAAGGCATTTGATATTCGCTGATAATTTTGTATGTTTTGAATGGAGCAGAAGCATCCTTTCGGTTTATACCCATATTTCCCAAGACTTGGACAAATAAGAGTTCGTAGCGTTTAAATATTGACCTCAGGCGAAAACAATCAATGGGGTTCAATTGGGTCTGAATGTTAGGCATTTGAAATTCACTGATAATTTTGAATGTTCTGATGGGAGATTAAGCATCCTTTCGCTTTAATGAGAAACATTCAGTCATCCAAAAACTCCGTACAATTACGACCAATTATATTCAAATTGTTAGTTATTATTCTGAGATGGGGGGGGGGTTGAACTGGTTATTAGCATGACTAAAATTTCCTGATTATCAGAGACAGTTGTACATGCCATACGTCTCGAGTTTTGCGAGACAGATCTGCTTTTCGGCTGTTTGTCCCGCTTTTACAATTTGAGACAATTTGTCCCTTAATTCGTAAAACAATGTGTTGGTTTTATAAGTGTACTTCAAACTTGGCAATAAAAGCTCTGATTGGCTAAAACTTGCCATCACTAATTCATTGTTGTCCTCTTATGGCCAAAATTATCCCCACTCTGAACTGGTACCAGTTTTTTTGTTCACACTTTAGAGCGAATTATAGGCAAATTAGGGATTCTATCGGGCATTAAGGCGAAAGCGTTTTAATGATAGGGGTCACTAATTGTTATTGACAGATTTATTGTAATGAAATAAAAGTCAACTGAATTTGTGTATTGTGGTCCAATCAAGCCCACAGGTATTCTTATCCAGAGCATTATGCGAATGTATTATCTGTCAAAATCACCACTTTGTAGGCCAGTTAACAGTTTTTTTTTCACATAAATTTTCTTTCGATATGAATCATTTTTTCACAAATTTGTTTGAGAATGTTGCATCAATCTAAATTTTAATTTACTCAAGAATTTGTCCAATGCGGACTGCGCAGGCTAATCTGCAACAACACTTTACGCAAATGCATTTAGACCGTTTTCCTAGAGCAGGGCACATATCTATGTTTAAGGACTGTTGTAACCTAATCGCAAAGGAGTAAGATATTCACAGATATGTAATCTTCGATTATGGGGACTATATAACAAAGGCAGAATGCAAGTTATGCAGACGGCGGAATTGTCAATTAAAATGCAATCCATTACATCAGTGCCAGAAGAACGGCTCCAGAAATGAGTGCAGTAAATACATCTGCAGAAAACTGAATGTTCCTTAAGTTAAAATCAATTCATCAGAATTTAATTAAACTGAAACCCTTGGGCTGATAATGGGGTACTTTCTAATTAAACTTTAAGTTACCAATCTTATTCAGCTTAATTTTTTTATATTCAATATATCTCATTATCCCATAGAGGACACCACATTCACAACAGCTTTGAGACCGATATGGACTTTTCTATCAAATATTGAGTTATTCCCTTTTATTTTTCTTTGAATCTTAACTTTGCTTTTTTTAATAGCATGCTGGCCATTCTGAAGACAAATTGTAACTGTGTAATGTTTACAGGATTTGTCTATCCTTACAGTTCCTATATATAAGTGGCGCCCCCTCCCCTCCACCCCACCATCTAGAGAAAGATCTAGAGTGAGAAGAAAAAGTTCTTTGCCCTGCTCCTCTTTGCTGTCCCCATCTGGCATCTCCTGTCCCACCTCCTTCTGTTTAGTCTTAACGTTTTTATTTTAGCTCGATTGCATTTAAAGTACTTCTTATTTGTGTCCTTTTCCTGGGCCTAGAACCAGTATTTGGTGTCTTTGGGGGAGATCTACAGAACGCTCCCACAGTAAGGATCGAACCCGTGACCTCCCGGTCCATTAAACAACGACAACCTCTTACTACACCTTCTGTCCCACACCCCTTCTGCCCATCAGGACTGTGTTTTACACAAAAAGAACATGTTTGACATTATATATATTTTTTGAAAATAATCAATAGCAAATGAACAAACTTAACAAAATTCTTGTTTTTAGCATACTATTAGAAAGTGTCACCAGACTTGTCAATCCTTCCACCCTCCTCTTTTTAGCGCCACCTTGTCTTGTTTTGTGATTCTAAATCATTCCAATACCATAATCAGTGTTGCAGATGAAACAAATCAATATGATCAGTTTCGGTACCTAGCAACACCATCAAAACCTATTACCAATTTCATCAACAACATGAACTCTCACACTACCAGCTTTTCGCAGAAAATTGCATTACCACAGATACCAGCAGCATATGAACTCAATTAATCAACAGTAGAAAGTATGTTGACATCTCCCACCTCATAATGCGCCAGGCAGAAAGAGAAACCACAGGAGGGTGCAATAGCGCTTGGTGGCAAAGCCATAATACAACCGCAATAATGAAAGGACAGTTTTATTCCCAGTTTTTTCCACATCTTTTATTCATACCATAATCCAGTCTGTTTCTGTTGTAATCAATCATTTATCAATTATCCCAGGCAACACTGGGTTTGCCTGCTGCATGAAAATCCTGCTTTAATCCTTACTTCTCTTTAAGCAAAAATGGAAGTCCCCGAAATAGGAAATAGCCAACATCTATTTGCACAACGAAATAATTACTTTCATTCGCTTCAGTTTGATCTCAATTAAAGCCTTTAAAAATACACAATGGCTTTAAATTATTTAAGATAACCTATTTTTAACGAATACAAATATTATTTGTTTTAATGTTGCGTTTTAGTAAATACATGTTAAAAAAGAAAACGATGTAATTTTATTGGGGCAATAGAACGTTTTGTTGCTCTCATAATGTAGAATGTTTTTAAAATGCAAAATACTTTAATTTACATACTAGTGTACAATATATAATAAGATTTGTAAGAATGACAGATACAATTCAGAAAAAAGTCAAGTCTGACTGTGTTTGTGATACAGAAACCATTTGCAACTGCAGCACAGAAGAATCTCGTTAGCTGCAGATTCCAATAAACGAGGCACCTGCCACATCACTTGATGACATTTATTACTAAAATTTGACTCCAGCAGCGAGAAATTTATCAACATAATTTGAACAACAGCCGTAATCAGTTTCCATCAAAACTCATTAGTTAAACAAGTTACATACATCACAAGTTTATTGTATAACTTGTGGTTCCAAACAAAATTATATGCAGCAAACAATCCTTTTTAAAGGAATTTGGCAGAAAGTCAGCGAAATAAATCTAAATGTCTCTCACTTCATGCTTTCTTGCCTCTTAAACCCAAAACCATGGCAATAAAATTCACATCATCAGCATAATTGTCATGCTTTAGAAATTGAATTATTATAAATACACATGCCAAGAAATATCTGAAAGGGAACCTCGGTCCCCCTCTGACACTCAACCCCAACAACAACAAAAATACCCCCGTGAATTACCAACTTCCTTTCTGTGGTGATTCATTTGCATTTCTGAGACATTTCCAAGAAAATAATGTGCCAATTTATATTTGTCAGTTTATCATGCTGCCCCATCAATTCATTGGAGTCATTAGAAATCAGATATTTGTTCCAGATAAGAAAATACTGAGGCTCGGTCCTTTAATAGGCCTCGAGGGTAAATAGGAAACTGTGTTTGGTAGTAAATTCATGTTTATAAAAGACAGCTTTTGTGGCTAATGAATCGTATGATTTGAAAACATTGTTCAGCCTTGCTAAAATAGGGAATTCAAGTATATGATATATTGTTGCTAGATAACAAGAATTTAATAAGATTGCTATAATCCACATGTCAAAACTGGAACTTAACGCAGAAGACTTTTCTTATTTAAAAAGAAACCTATAATACATATTTTTCGTCACATTGAATTGAGGAATGATCCTCAATAAAATGTTCCTAATGTTGTTATTGTTAAGTGAACAACAACCATAAAGGTTTGTAAATAATTTTAAGCAATTAGCTATTTGAAAACCAAATATTTATAAGAACCATGTCATGATTGATATGTTATAGATTATTTATGGATAGAAGATAGATAGTCCCTTTAACTACCCACTTTTTCTGAAATTCACTGTTTTCCTATCAATCTTTCTATTTGTAAGGAACAAGGACCTCCCAAAATCCAAAACAATCAAACGCCAGTTTCATGCCTTATTGAAATTCAAACAAATTTTCTAAATTCCCATGACAGTGATTCTCGTGAAATGCATTGGGCTTTTTTGTTGCAGTGAGAATTTTTATGTATTTTTATCATGATATCTAAAACAGTGTATCACGGGGTGTTATAATTCCCAGGTAATCACAAGGGGTGATCAGTTAATATCCACGTTATCTTGTAGTTTGCTGTAGCGTAGGCAATCAAAATGTGAATTCAGTCTGTAATAACTTTCTTGCTAATAATGTTACCAGTCTGAGAGACAGACAGACATTTTAAAGTATTACTTGAGCCTTGCTCTGTGAAAAAGGGGGTTTAATGAATGTGCTTAAAGTGTTGTCCCCGATTAGCCTGTGCGGACTGAAGGAACTTTCCGCTTTTAGGATATTTTTCGTTTAAAGAAAGTCTCCACTTAGCAAAAATCCAGTTTAGGCGGAAAGGGTCGTCCCTGATTAGCCCGTGCAGACTGCACAGGTTAATCTGGGGACAACACTTTACGCACATGCATTAAACACCTTTTTCACAAAGCAAGGCTCTTTTTGTTTGTCTGTTATGTATGTTTTATATAAGTTTTCAATCATGTATTTGTTCATATGACTGTGACGTAAATTGTAAAGATGATACACTTGTTTCAGGTATAAACTTATTTTGATTTTGTTATCATGTTAATAGACAACACCACACACAGATTGTTGGGGACAATGATTTAATAGACCAATCCAATTGCAAAAAAAGTGTCCATTATCATGGTAACATATGATATTTTAACTAACAACATGAAACAGCAAAATAGTTTATGACGTTTTTTATGTTTTGCGCAAACCATACATGTAACAACACTGAATGCTTTGAAAACATGCAATGTGTGTTTCTTAAAATCTGTAACCAAATAATATAATACCAGTACCCACCCATTCTCTACAATAAAATCACTAAAACACATTTAGATTAATTATTTCCTCATTTTATAATGCATTTTAATTGATCAAACTGCGCATTTTATGATGATTATATCCATACAAAAGCTGTTATAAACCTGCATGATATTCATTAATGTTCCAAATAAACAAACATGTTTACAAAACTCAGCAACTGTGAAATATTAAGGTATTAAACACTAATAACATTCTACATAGTTTAACAGTTAACTTAAAGTATTGTTCATATGATACATCTAAATAAATATTAAATTACAGCCAATTAGATTGTGCACACAATTTTCAAATAAAATAGAAAAATGTGTAGGCGGATAAGTGGATTTAAACAATAAGCAAATTTTGCGGTTGAATTGTGTGATAAAAAAAACATTTAGCTTACATGACATTCTGGTTAGTTTGTGTGGTAAACAAATATTAAGCAGTTGACACTTGTAACACATTAATAGTCATAATATATGACTCAACCTCTGCTTGTGATGTAACTGATCCCATAAAGGTATTGGATTTCGTGGCAAGGCCCGAACATATGTAATATAAATCAAAACTTGAAAAATCCACCAAATATAATTTTGATAAAAAAAAAATAAGTTTGCTGATATGTATACTGTATTAAGTCTTGATAAAGGTAGCACAAAGTTCTTTTTTTAGGTTTTGATAATTACAAAGTAAATGCTTGGTTTAATACTTGCTTTACAGATGGAAAACAGATCTGAATCATTATATATCTTTAATTTCATTATACTAATGTTTGTAATTTGTTGTACATCAATTTTTAACATTCATGTTCTAAATTAAATAATTTCTTTCCAATCAGTTTAAAATTTGGCCCAACAGGTTCAGTTCAGATAAACATGGCTTGAGAATATTTCAATGTTTATTTGGCTGAAATTCCAGACAGAGGCATGTCTTCCACAGCCCCGTTGTTATCAAAACATTTTCCCATATAATTACCCCGACCATATACCACGGCAGAAACCCCCTACAATTAATAAACTTTTATTACAGGTTCTCTCATTAAATAACCAACATTTCAGGGAAGTTAAAGGGTAATAACTCTGGTCCTACTACGACTTGAGACGCTCCCATGACGATCATTAAGACTATATTAGCTTCCTGCATGGGCCAATAAAATCACACTTGGTTAAAAGCATCAGCTGAAAATTATGAACCTACCATTTCCACAGGCATAGACCAACGATATAAGAGCCGTATCTTGCAAAATATGGGTATTGTGCCATATTCGGCAAGTGTAACTCAAGACCAGCCTGCGCATTTCCTCAGTCTGGTCAGGAGCTACACTGTCCGCTATTCAGACCATGAAACCTATGAAACCTATGAAACCTTGCGTAATTGTTTTGCGGACAGGGTAACTACTGGCCAAACTGCTGCTGTTGGTGTGTTGATTCTTGTTTGTTTAATTTAGACACATAACATAAATTTCCATAATTATAAATTGTTGTATCTGAATGATTTAAAGGACATGTTTTGTTGTTTTGTTTTTATAAAACTATTTTAAAGGCAAACTATGATAAATGGAGAGATATAAGAAAAGACATAATCAGTATTGTCCTAGTACATTACCTTCCAAATACAAATGTATTGGTACTAAATTATTTGGAAGTTAGAAAATGTATGGCTCTGTGTTAAAGGGTCATTACATGTTTTAAAGGGTGCACTGTAATCTTTAATCTTACCCCTATTATTTAATGAGACAATTCATAGCAATTATTATTTGTTTACCTGCTGTAATCAACAAAACGATATCATGATACTCTGTTATCAGCGTGATTATGCAATTATATATTTAATATTATGTTAACTGTATAATTTTTCATTTAAACCATTTAACATCCCATGTTACCTCGATTAAACAATATTGTATAGCAATTGTGTCAGCTCTTTCTTCAGTGAATCATTTATTCATTTAAATTTTGAGGATACAAAATTATAAGAGTTTTGTTTTTTGTACTTCTGTTTAAAATGAGATTAATATGATTTTTATGCAGACATATGATACGATTTCCCCCTGGTCTTCGTAAAATGAAACCATTGATAATTGGAAAACAGACATTCGCATTATTCAGTGAAAACGTCCATTTGTATGCAATTGTTAACTTATTGAAAAACAAAATTAGAAGCAACTGCAGATAACTTTCAATGGTTGCATGACACCAGAGAACGTTCCAACGCATTTGGACCATGAGTCATTGTCAGAGCACAGTTAACGCTCTGCATTTTAAATCGTATGTCAAGTCAATGATCAGAACTGTAAACCTCATTATATCATTACTAATCAATCCAAAACGTTACTCAGATACAAAAGTTTTTGTATTAAAAGGCGTTTTGGTTCAACGTTTGAAGGGCTAAAAGATATCGTGCCTGTACCTTTGATTTTGACTTCTGGGGTCTACTGTCTATACAACCATATAAAGATGACAAAACCACACATGTAAAAATTATATTGAAATTTGTTTTTAGTTTACACGCTCATTTCTTATTTGCCATTAAGTTAAGAAATGTTTCCAAGCAAATATTATATTACAGCTTTTGAATAGACCAAAGAAACTTCTAAGAAAGTAAACCTTTCATTGTATTATATTACATTATTTCTACAGTGAAAAGAGGCTAACATTCAAGTCCGTAGACCCCATATAATCATAAAATAATATTGCTAATATATTATCACAGGAGACAAAGGAATTTGGAAAAGTTAATGCTTCTAGAAGAACAATCTAGTCAGGAAAAGTAACAACTCCTTTATCACCAACCTAATATTTTAAACACCGATGGCAGACAACAAAAGAATTTCTTCGAAGATTATCAGGTAATCTGTTGCTCGCACATACCTTCTGAGAGATTTAATGAATTTGTAAGAATCCAGCTAGGCTCTGAGGTTTCCCAAATATAGGACTATGTAAGCAATACAAGTCATCGAATGATTAATTTAAAGCTACAGTAATCATTGTTCTACCTCCTAGATGAACAACAAATCCTGCAAATGTCAGTCCTTCCTTTGTTACCCCATGAAAGATGTTTCATGTAGTAAAAGAACACGTGCTAAATGGTTCCGTTTTCATAGGTCCACTGCAAATGTCTTGGCCTGTCAGTTCTTCGATTGTTTCCCCATGTAAGATGTTTCATGTAGTACAAGTACAACTGCTAAATGGTGGAAACATGCAACTGTCTTAGCCTGTCAGTCCTTCCATTGTTTACCATGTACGAATTTCCATGTAGTACAAGTACACCTGCTAAACGGTTCAGGTGCTGTTCTCATAAGCCCACTGGGATATCAAGTCTGGCTGATATGCCCCATCTGGCTGGGCAGTGTAGATCAGTGATGACAAGTTATTTGGGGGTGATATCTATCTATCTTGACACACCTGGGCTGTATCAGAACGTTGAGCATGGTGCCATACTAAATAACGCATTTGAATGTCAATGTACTAAACATCTTAAGTATTATCAGTGGGACCAAATACCAACCAAGCCACAATATCAATCTTCAAAGCAAATAAGACATGTTTCCAAAGAGCACAGATGCCCCCATATTCCACTTACAGTCTAACTCTGCTAACGTCAATAACTAGCTGTTTTATGACCAAATTGACTATACCTCTACTTGTGACCTTGACCTTACAGGTATGAAGATGGGTGATATAAGTAACACACTGTCTCCGAATAGTGGTCACTTGTGGAAGGTTATTTTAAAATTGCATGATTAATAATTATGTCTTTAAGTTGATTTTAGATATTGCTGGTGCTCGTTTGAACAAAAATGACAACTGTAAACCATATTACTGTCAAAATATACGGTATTTAGGTCATCTACAGTATGATGAAGCTGATAGATATATACAGATTTACATTCATATATCATACCAATGTTGTGAGATAAAATGTTTTGTATTAACTTCTTCTTTGATTTGTATTGCCTGGTTGGTGGGGTTCAAAATTAAAAAGAATGCAACACATAGAATTAAATTTGCATGGCCTATGGATTCTAAAACCAGGACATTAAACCTATTACTTTCCACTTTCATAAGTTACAAGAGATTTCATTTCCAAATGTTTATTTTAGATTTTCCAGGCAGTGTTTCTTCAAATGTGAAATTATTCAAGCAACAGAACTATGTATTCATTGCAATGGATCGGGGATATAGTATAAAACGCAATCTAGTCCCATTCAAATGTGTAAAAATTGCCAAGCATCCGATAATTTTTCCTTGAGTATGCGCTCTATATGGCTTAGAAGCTTCTTTCATAACTCTAGCTTAAATATATTTGACAATAAAAATCCCGAATATTCTGCAAAATGAGTTTTTACAGTCCCCGATTAAATATTTATTACCCATTTGGTTCATCCGTCAACCATAAACCAATTTTAACGGCTACATTGCAGGGCCAACTGCTGTTAGGCTAACAACCACCAAATTCGGTTTGGCATTTTATTGGTTAATGAGTGTTTACTTTCAATTACGAATGTTTATTGCCGTCATTTAACCGGCGAAATAGCCGAAAAAGCCGTCTACTGAACAAGACTAGTTGCATCTGAACAATAACTCCAGAACGGTATTCTGATTTAGTAGGTTAAGTTTGACCAGTACATTTTAGGACACGTATAAGACAAACCAATTTTAACTTACGGTCAAGTATTTCGTGATTTCAAGGTTTCTTTTACGGTTTCGTTTTGTAAAATATAAACGAGCAAGCGTTTGGTTGTCATAATACAACCTGAACAGTGCGACACTTCATCATTCATCCTCGAATGTTTTAAACAACTTACCACAAATGTTCACCACAAGGACACGGTGTGTCGCGTACAAGACATTTGTCTGTAGCTCAAAGGTCAAGGTCGAAATTTAGATGTCACACTGTAAAAATTTACAGCTTGTTCGAACTGTAACATATTCAATCGTCGGACTATTAAAAAAAGAGCAAATGTTCACCATTTGTTAATGACGTGCTACGTGCAAGGCCTGTATCCGTAGCTCAAATGTCAATAAGGTATGGTAGAGTTTTTACAGACTGTAACATCATTTAAACAGCAATTAAAGAAGTAATATACCCCAAGAATGCAAGATGTTTATCCTGTTGAGAAAACATGTTGTGTCAGAGGTCTATCAAAACATGCGGTTTTGTATCATTACCAATGGCATTTTTGAGAACGTGAACGACATGTTCCCGTCAGACATCTCGTTCAACATTTCTGACGCACATTCATTTGTTAGGCACTTTTAAATTTCATGAATACCAACATGCTTCCGATAATGACATCCATACATTTCATATAACATTTTGCACCATACAATGAAACTAATATATTTTGTATCTTTTCAAGTGCAAATGCGTTATGTTGTTTATATAATGTATTACGCAATACATTGGTTGAAGTATTTGTTTTCATCAACTTCATGTAGAGCACGTTTTAACAAACGTATGTGTCTCGACGTGTGAAAATTGTGTAACTGTTGGAACGTGTTTGAATCGGACATTTAAATATTTTTAGAATGTAAGTTACATCACATCCACAAATCATATTTGTTTTGATTAGTAAATTATTAGCTGTTATTAAATGGGTTGCATTTACATACAACACCGTATGTGTTGCACCATATTGGACACATGTTGTGCCTGTATGGTATACATAGTAAGTGTATATACTGTAGCCGACAATTTATTCATAATTGCACTGAAATGGTGTTTGGATCACCGTAGATTAATCTTAATCATATGATTTAAAGCATTTAAAACAATGTTTAACATGCATTGTATTGTCGCTGGTTTTTTCACGCCGTTCACATGCTTATAATACCGTCCCTAGATCGGTACTCCGGAGCATTTCGCAATCGTTAATTCCATCTTTGTAAACCCCGATGCAATTTATGGGTGTTTGCTTTCGTCATGTGTTTTATCTTGTAAGTTAATGTATGGCAATCGGTCAGAAACCTTAAAGAAATGACCTTTTAGTTATTATAAAATGATTTCCTTTTGATGCAACTAGAGTTTTAATGTGAACATATTGTATAATTATACTTTATTTAACTATCAGTCTTCTCTTAGAGCAAGTACTTTATAACTTCAGGATTTAGTGTTATTAACTTTAAGTAAACAGTTTAATTTTAAGATTAACATAAATTATGTTTATTTGCAGCAGTATATACTTTTGTAATATATTCAGCCAACTTAGTTAGTTAATTAATTTCTATATTTCAAAGTAAATGCCACGTGGTAACATGTATGAAGAAGAATATCATTTTGATAATTTACTGTTAATTTTTCACTATGATCGCATTGAACGTGTATACACACGTGTTACGCGTGTATCTCATTAAAGCCTCCATACTGAACTTGTTTGTCATTGTTGTCATCCAATAAATAAACGAAACATAAAAGAGTTGGCTATTGCAGGTGTCTTCTCCGACCCTAAAAAGTACATATTGTTACAGTGTAAAAAGTTTAACAAACAGCCTCTAGACAGAAAGAGTATACCGTACATTTTTTTTGTAAAATAATGATATCCTAGCAAATTCCCCCACCACAAAAAAAACTGCAAAAACTGCTTTTGAAATGCAGTCAATACATGCAGGACTGAACATATATGCTAGCTACCAAAGCTGTGGGAAAGGGTTTCNCCACTGTGACATTGTCGGGCGGGTGTGCAAAGCGACACTCGCTCGGTTGCCGAGTGCATGTGCCCCGCTGAAATTCTCTATATACCTGGAAATTTACAGAAAATATGGGAAAAAAGGAAGAGGATTGGAAGAACTAACGGCAGTATGAGGCATACTGTTGTTGATTTTAATTTTGAGTTTATTGAGGTTTTGTTTTCCTATAACGTTTTTACACTTAAGAGTATAAATACAATCCTTGAGCTATACAAAGTGAACTAAATTAAAGGCTGCTGAATACAATTATTAAGCAAAGAGCCCTAAGGCGCTAACATGGTAACCAAGTTTTTTTATCCCACGTGACCCAGTTTCGAAACCTGCCGAATTATCATTTTGACAAATGTTCTCATTAAGTTCCATGAACATTTGGCAATTAATGTGGCTTCTAGAGTGTTGACAACAGTCACAATCAGAAAAGCTCACCATGCGCACACTGTGTTCCGGTGAGATAAAAAAGAAATTAAATTGATGATTGATGAAATATTATTATTTAAATTCATTGCTGCACACATACAATAACTGATATCATAACACATTGCTAATGACTTTTGTTTTCAAGCGATCCATTATCGCAACACATTATAACTAATTGTATGCCAAGCACAGGACAAAACCAATACAACCTACAAGAAATTAAATCATTATAACGGGGAAAAACACATTTTCTACTTGGACATTATAGCGCACTCCAATTAGAGATTCTGTTACTCAGCTACATTATAAACCTGTTTTTGTCACATTATCTGGCAATTTGTGGAATGATTCACTGCCAGGAAAAAAACAACAATCAGGCAGACAATTATCAAATGACAGGAGGAAAGCTATTTCAGGCGAATATGTGGTAACGGTGAAGTGATGAGTTGCAATTAAGTAACTTTTGACTGTGAATCATAATTCAGGCCATGACTAACATAATGTGACCTTGAAGCCGACTCGTGACTGTTGTTTGAATGTCCTCGTTATGTGTATACCATTACAGCCATAGACTGTCACAATAGCAGGAATGATTTGTGCACATTATAATGCTAGGCATAACAAAAGGTTTGGCACGAATTTGCTCAAATGATTTGCGAATAATATTAATCAATACGCATTTTCAGCAAATAGCTTTTCAAATGAAAGGTACATTACCAACAAAGGTGAAAGGATGACATTAATTTCATTTCGTAATTAAGTTATTGTTGCCAGAAGAGAAGGGACCAATATATCCAATCAAACTCTGGCATGACTCATATAAATCATATCCTTACGCATTTTAAGTAAAAAATGGGTTCCATTTCCTATCATGTATAACAATACAAATTTATTTTGATAACAGAGTACAGTCAAAGATAGACTTCGGGTAGGTAGGCCTGATTGTTTATTATTTATAAAGTATCTTAAACAACTATAAGGAGACCAGAAGTTATTTTCAAGCAGTATGCCTCATGTATTGACGTCTAGGGTGAGGAGATTTTCAGGTTAACAGAGGTTGTCTTAATTGGAACAAATACGGTAAGACCATCGAAAAGCGACTGTAATTGTATAAAGATCAATCGCGTGGAGAAACATAAGGAAATATCAAGCAATAAGATATAAAGGTCTGCTAGAATAATCAGGACTTTGGCAAAATATAGCATCAGCAAATGGACAATTACTTTGGGGGCATTTTGCAACATTAGCTAGTTAGAACTTGTAAGCATTTATATAGGCACTGTGGTAGAAACTTTTGCAGGATACAAATCCAACAAAAAAAAGTATACACATCAACTTGGGGAAGGCTTCTGTATGAATATTCTGCAAATGGCAAGCATACAGCTTTCAAAAGCTAATGCAGCTAAAGTGAAGGCTATAAACGAGTTGTACTACAGTAACAATTTTTGTACATTGTCTTGCTATTTAGCTAAAATGTTAATTTGCATACAATTTTGTATTAATAATGCACAGATTGCTATACATGAATGCTTACAATATTCTAACATGAGCACATATGACAGAGCTATACATAACTACTGCAAAAGGCTACGCCCTATATCTAACGCAAAACAAACATTTCCTACACATTTCTATGTTTCCCTTTATATAAATATTAAAACCATCATTAAGACTATTCTTTTTCCAAGGTAGAATACATGGTGACATAAAATAAATCATTAAACAAATGGACATTTTCAACATTGTAAGGACACTGGCAAATATCAACTTTGCTTCCTCTTTCCTTTATTGAGCCTAATTGAAAATTAAACATTCTGAATAAAGATGGACAATGTTATTTTCTTGAATTGAACTGGAAATAAGACAGACACTTCAAATTTGACTTGACATATGTTTAGGAAATAATTGCTTTCCACTTAACATTAAATCTACTACACCTTACAGTTAACACGATCATTTGTAGACAATATGTGTTAATATTTATCAATACCCCAATTTTTATTTATAGTAAAAGTCTATAAAGTTAGTTCTAAAAAATGATTGTTTTGTGTAAGATGCTCAGTTCAGTTTATAAGTGGTAAAAATATCAACAGCAACTTTAGAATTCTAACCAGAACATGTACCACTTCATAATAAAAAAGAGAAAGTTTGCCATAGTGGTTTGATCAGGATATAAGCTGTAATATATATATTTATTCGTCTAACAAAGCTGCATTTAACTTTATATTTTTTAATAATATAGGCAGGGAAACAAGAGTACACACTGAATAAAAATTTAATAAGTTTTAACTACTAGTGTTTTTGAATTGCATATGGTGATGCTCCACCCAAATTATATAATTTATTTATTTGAATCACGTGAATATCTTAACCCTTTAAGTGCTGGAACCAAATTTTGGAACCACAGAACGTGGCGTCTCATCAGGATTAAAACTGTTTGCTATTCTGATAGTATTCTTTGAAAACAAAATCGAAGAAAATGCTAATTTTTGAAATTCAGCAGACAACATTTTAGCAGACGACAAATATCCCAGCATGCAAAGGGTTAATGCTGGATTTATGTCATATCATGTCCATAAAATAACTGATTAACTTTATTCTGACTTTATTAATGTTAACTTAAAAAAAAAAAAATGTATTTATGTAAATGTATGTAAATTTCAAACGATTGTGGTACTTGTTTTAGAAGAATGTTGTTGTAATTGGAATGTATCAAATAATTGTACAACTACTAGGAGGGAGGATTGTCCAGTCAATATGTCATGTGACTGTTCAATAGAATGGTAATCCTGTTGAGTTACACCAATAAATACTTCTATTCATCTTACATGCCGATTGACCAGTAAAAAAAACATACTTCACATTCATAAATCCTTTTACCAAATTTTGTAATTTAGAGGTTGATACACAGTGCCAGGTTGACAGTTGTCAATAATGGCACACCTAATCAGCAATGGCCGAGGAATTTCATATTTGTTTAAACAGCGTAAATTAAATTAATTGTATACAAGTAATCTTTTTTTTTGCGAGTGAGCCTTCCTTATAATATTATGGATTTCTTACACACCAATTAGGTGTGCAGATTATCCCAAATAGGCAAACCCAATGTTATGAGGCCCAAATCAGTTGTATAATACCCGACTTTCAAAGTAAAGACGTCACTTTTTATAGTAACATATGCAAATAACCCCAATAAAAGCCATTGATTAACACGTCTTAACTGGTCAATCGTCACGCAAAATATTTACTAATTAGTAATTAACACAATTACAATTTGACAGAAACAATTCTCTAGCCGTGACCATGGCAACATTGACCTCGACATACCTCAAGTCTGTCAGGACGAGCAACCTTGTTGGCAGCGGCATGTTGGAAAACGCCGTTGGAATGACGCCGTGATTCTGGGAAACCAGGCCAGGGGACTCGCAGTTCGTCTGCGCGCCTGTCACCGTCACAGTTTGAAGGCCGGCGTTCATGTATGGACTAAACATGGTAGTGGTGGGAGGGGCGGAACTGCCGAGATACGGGTGAGCCTGAAATCCAGATAACGTACAGCGTACAGTCGTTGACACTTTAACAGCATGACTAAAACACGGGATATCGAAATCAAGAATTAAACGAGAAATGAGAAATCAATCGAGAACTTAAAAGGAGAGACTAGCTAGCCTGTGAGAAGGGTTCAAGCGTTGACTAGCTGGCAAGCTGTGTGAAATGCTCTTTTTTAGTTTCATTATGTGTAAATATAGTGCATTATCTAGCCTAGCAGGCAATCCAGGAAACATACTTGTTGTTGTCCTCGGTGAAAAGAATTTCATAGATATTTCCGAAAATATCATAAACTTTTCCTATAATACTTTAAGAACCAAAGAACATGTTAGAAAGCTGCATTATTACCATTAAAAAATATTGATTATTTCCATTATTATTTTATTGTACATATTATTACCTTTAATTGTTAAACAAAACTCATCAGTTTTGAAGGTCATGGAATAAAATTTTAATTGTTCACAAACTTAATGAAGTCTCTCAAACATAGATACAGAAAGAATAAAACAGTGGTCGTATTTTGATATTACACAATTAATATGATTAAAAAAACATATATAATTCAAGAGATAAAACTATTCTTTTGTACAGAGAACAAACAAGTCTGGAGGCACAGTTACTTGAAAGCAGCAAAGAAGTACACATGCATCTTATAACAATAATAAGCCATTCAAATATATTAGTTTGTACATTCTGTATCATTTAGCAAACATTAGGCAAAAACGCTAACAATCAAAGCACACCACATTTACAACTGCCGTTTGTTATGTAGCCATTTACTGCACAGTCCCCAAAACTTTCAACGCTCCAGCTTAGCCTGTACAATGAATTCAGCGACCAAATAAATGGAATTTACATAATTATAGGCTTCAGTTTTCATAGGTTTTTTTTTTAATTAGAGACCAAGATTTGTTTGAATATTGTCAGTCAGGGGATTTTCTAATAGGTTCTGATTGAAAGGGGCAACAACTCTCACTAACCATTAAAAAAAGGGATGCAACTCTTCAAAGACCACAATAGAATTACAAAATAAATGTAAACTTATCCTCATTGCAGTTCTTACCACTATTATGTTTACTTCGTCATTTTACAGCTCTTTCAAACCATATAACCCCACAATAACATGTAGCTAAAGATCTGAAATTTCAGGCATACAAACACTTAACCTATGTAATATTTTGACTTTTTTGAGTTGATATTTTTCATTTTACTATGTGCAACTGTTTAGCATTGCAATTTTATTGTGTTCAATTGACGTAACCCTTATTGCATTCAACTTCTCTTAAGCAAATGCACTACCTTTCTCAATATGCAGCATATAATACCCTTAACTGTGACACAATACCTTTGAGGTCAAACTCTCGAATAATATTATGGTCATAGAAAAAAAAAGAGAATTAAATTTAACCTATTGTAAACCAGCATTGTGCAGTTCTTAAAAAACATGCTTTTATAAGTTCTGGTCCAACTCTTCCAACCAGAATGACTACTAGTTGAATATACTGAAAATACTCAGTCAGAAGTAAAGATTTGTTCATTCAAAAATGGTTTTAATTATAGTATCGCCAAATCAGGCGGTTCAATTCACAGCTTCCGGAATTCTTCAGGTCAATATCCGTACATTTGATCTTGTTGCTTTATACCTTAAAAGGATATTTCACTTCACTCCATAATGCATTATAAACCCAAATGACTTACATTTTAAAAAGCCAATATTGATGAGAAATTTATTAAAGAATTTCATTAACACAAACACTCTTAATTTTTTCAGACGTAACTATACTGATGCTGATGCTCGTTTACTCTTTCAGTGCTGGAACCGAATTTGAAAGGCCTTTGCAAACAGTTTGGATCCAGATGAGACGCCACAAAACGTGGCGTCTCATCAGGATCCAAACTGTTTGCTATTCAGATAGTATTCTTAGAAAAAAAGTGAAGAAAATGCTAATTATAGAAATTCAGCAGATGACATTTTATCAGACGACAAATTTCCCAGCACGGAAAGGGTTTAGTCATTCAGTGAACAATTGTTAAAATAAGATACACTTACAAATGGTGGCAAGCGTGACAAAAGTTTTGTGCTACACGCACATGAAAGGGACACAAATATGCTGCAGCAAAAGAAAGGCAAAAAACTTTGTCAAAAGACAATACTGTACATAGCAGCACCAATGGCGGCACTATACAGTAAAGGCTACAAATGCTATGCTGGCAGTGTAAAATTGCAGAAAGAAAAATGTGTGGTAGCAAAATGGCGGCAGATTACAGAAAAAGGCTACTATGAGAGTGATAGAGAAAAGATGCCACTAACCAACATTGGGGAATACTGCCCCGCAGACAGTACTGTGTGAGGGAAGGCGACAGCGGTCTTGTTTGCTCCAGCCTCAAACATCAAAAATAAAGAAAACATGCAAACCAATTAGTATTAATTTGTAATCGAGCATACGGTAAAACGTAACTATGGTATATTTTATTATCCAAGGAAAACGAACATTCAAACAGGCTCGTGGGCAGAATGCATCAAACAGAATCCTTGCAAAACATTATTTGATTTTTACAAGGTTAATGTTGTTTGTTTCTGAGTTTTTTTTAAGTTTTCTGTTTCCAAATCTAGATTATTGAATATAAAACACTGATATTAAACCTTCATTTTCATAAATTCATAATTGAACATCGTATATTGTTATTATGTAATTATGTTTTCTTTTCAACACAGTTACATTCATACGTGTTAGACAGATTACAAATTACAAAATACTATTTATTTTAAAATCTTTCATTAATAAAAGATTTTTAGTAATTGCTGAAAAAACATTAAATTCTTAAACCAATAATGTGAGTATTAATTTTAAATCAATTTTGTGTTATTATTTTTAATTGTCAAGCATTCATATCCGATTAATTGATATTGTATTAGAGTCTGTTTCATGCAACGCCTATCTCAGTATGCCGAAATATCAAAGCAAAATTGTGAACTGTATCGCCTGAAAGCCAAGGCTATATGCAGTTACACACACACGTGAATGCGATCACATGGCAAGAAAAACAGTGTCTCCACACGTAACAACAGTCAAAACAAGGATGCATAAACGCGTCCGGCATACTGAGGAATTCGCCAGCGATTGTTTTCCCTAATTAACATGGTCTGTCATAGGATAATTTTTTTTTTATAGTAAATTATGATTCCCCTTAATGAAATGTGAAAATTTCCCAAAAATACAAATATAAATGTAAGTTTGTTAATGATAATCATTAACCCAAATATGTCCCCATGAGCAAGAGTTCACAATGTAAAGTTGCCAAATCAGTACAAGGCTCGAGGCTAAATCAGTGAAAAACATCGCTTACTACGATTAAAACATAGCATTTTTCTACCTGTTAGAAGCGAGAATTTTCAGTGCAATTGTATCGAATGTAAGCCATATTAAAAGTAGATGCTAGCGGAATCAGAAATGAGACAAATTCTGTGTATAGACAAAATAAGAGCTAAACATTGGTGGTCTAAACTTGTACAGAACATATGTATGCATATATTTCATGGCAAATACAGTACAATGCATAAAGACAACAAAAAATTAAATACATAAACTCTGATAATGTTATTGTCCATTTGTATATACCTGTATATTTATTAACTTGTATTTATTACACTATCATTAAAACAAGGAATGCACAGTGTACCGTGGATTGTGATGAAAATTGGAGGACTATTATGAAGAAAGTTGTAACACTTGAGCAAAGGTATTGCTCGGGAATCAAAATGTGTGAATGATAAATGGGATATTGAAAATGGATTTACATCACATAGATTAATTGATGATCTGGGTCACACAGAAATGACATCCACACATTTCAACACATTAATGCAAGTTTGACACACTTCGTGTCACTAAAATGTCAATATAATGTAAGACTCAGCCTGGCATACAAGAGAACAAAGTGGTGGCATATTAAAACGGATTGCTTTTGAATATGCTCGAAGTACATTTATGAACATTTTCTTCATAAATATGAGGGAAATTCGGGCTTAATGCATATGCAGAGAGTATCGTCCCAGTAATCAGGGGCAACGCTTTAAAGAGGCTCTTCGAAATGAAAACCCAGTCCTGGTAAAACTAAGCGGACTTCACAGGCTAATTTGGGACGATACTTTACATGCATTACGTCCTGTTTTCCCAGAGACTGGGTTCTTATTACTGGTTGTACACACGCAGAAAACAAAGGCTATTAGGGTACATGATTAAATAAATCCAAAAGCACAACATCAAAGTTATATGATTTGGGTATATCAAGGCTTATTAAGCATGGAACTAATGTATCTTCTATAGGAATGTTAAAAAGATACAACAGTTTAACGTTCATTCAACAAAATTGTTATAATTATATTTGTGGACAAATAAAGTAAAAATGTTGGAAAGTGATCTCTGAATTGTGTTAATAAACATGCAGTCAAACATAAATAATGGGTCAATCCTGGTATAAAAAAATCATCCAGCTATAAGATAAGTCGAAAGAAAACTATCTATTTCAGCTAGCCTAGTCTCTGGAAGTTGCATAGTTGAAAGTGGATTCAAGTCTACAGCAAACTGCAGTAGCTCATAAATTATGCAAATTTTTATAAGAAACAAATTCTCTGTAGTCCTATTTTACTCAAAAATATAACCATTTCCCCACAAATGGCTCTGGGTTGCAAACTTAAAATTGCCACTTTTGCCAAATTTCACCAAAATCATTAATTAGACAATTGAAATTGTATTTGTATACTGTACTATATAATAACACTATGAAAAAAAAAGCATTTGAAAAAAGCTAGGCAATATCTGATTTTGCTTCCTTTTGTTTTATAATGACTACATTTTGGTAATAGAATCATATGAATGGAACAGTCGAAAGAGCAACTCCCAAATGCTGTTGACTCTTGCACTCTCCTCACAAAACTGTCACCTAGAGTTGTCTACCTTTGTAAAAAAATCAGTTGCTACGGACTTTGACGAACAAACTTATTTGCACAAATAATGGGTTATGGACATTTACATTTTTCTACAGTAAAGTACAATATTGATTTCACATGTTTTGGTTAAACTTGTTTTTTCCATATAAATCTTTAAGTATTACAGCAACTTCAAATCCGACTAATGCATATAACTGGTAGACATTACTACAGTCTGAGTTAAGTCCTATGACAAAGTCAATCAATTCCACTAGGTAAATAAATAAAGATGATTTTTAAAAGCCACGTACACAAAACAATAACCAAGGTTACATTCCCAGAAAGAGTGAAGTTATCTCCCTTGTGTTTATCAAAGCCACTGATATATTTTATAAGGGAGAGACTTAAAAGCATTATAATTGTAAGTGAGTGAAACTTTTTTTGAGTAGTATTTACTCTGATTCTAAAAACGTAATCTAATGAGGGCAATGCAATTTGAGGTTCTATAATGTATACCTAATAAACGGAAAATAAATCTCCAAGCATACATGTAGGGGTAGGTAATTCGGAATATCACTGAACAAAATTAATGTTTTCAACACACATTTAAGTATGATGTTTGGACCGAAATCATACAAATAAAGAATAAAACATAAATAGTTTAAATTTAATATTTCTGTTTCCTAGTATTGACACTAGTGTTCAATCCATTTCTGCAGAATGATGGAATCAGTTCCCAGTGGATAAAAACATAAATACCAAATGGAAAGGAAATGTGATGTTTTTATGTTTTATGTGACCGCGCAACCAAAACCACTTATGTTGGGACTACTTTTCAATCCAAGAATGGCCCAATGGTAAGTGGAATGTAGCCTGAATGCTAAATGCAAAAGTTAGATGAACAAGCCCAAAATAATCAGTGGCGATTGGCAAACAAAGGGAGACTACTGGTTCAAATGTGAAGTATCCAATAAGAGTGCAATATACAGGTAAAGACTGGTTACTATTGTTGCTATTCACCTCCGGACGGGCTCTCTGGAACGCCTGCACTGTTGAGCTACTGTAGGGGGCTACATTGTTATTCTGAAAACCAAACGGCAAGCATGCACAGACAGATTATAAGCGATGATTCAGCGGAAACGTTCAGCATGTTCAGCATCTTAGAAAGAGCGAGACATGTATCACAAAAACACATGCAGATGTCTTCCGACTTTGATGTAATTCTCCTCCTCTTGTATGCCTTATTCCTTCCTTCTCTATGGTGTTTGGCTAAAATATAAGTATAATTTGTTTTTATTCATTCTAAATCAGATAATGTGAAAAAGTATTGTGTGTGTGACTAATTCTTTAAAATTTAACATTAAACATTTGCATAAAATATTACCAGATGTGAAGGAAATCATTTTTTTAATAGACTTTGGTTTACCAATGATATTTTCTCTTCATATCTTGAAAAACAAATCTTGATTATTATTCAATATACATAAAGAAAAACAGGTCACCATCAGTTTGACCTAAATATATGATTGTTGTCCAATTTGCCTTTACACCTATACAAAAAACACATTTATTATTTAAATTTAGTTGTTATTGGTGGTGTCTTTTTGCAATACTTATATCTTCCAAACCATTCGTTTTTTTTTGTTGTATTTTCATATTTGTAAACCTTTGGCATGCATACTTGTTACATGACCTCTTGAACTTATTGAAATATGTTTTCCATTGATGTTTGTATGTAAATATACTGTGCATATTGGCCAACAAAGGGAAGGATTATTTTTTTGATTAGCAGTTTGTTTGTAAATTAATTAAAAGTAATATATTATACAAAATTAATTAGAAAATGTAAGTTATATTTTTAACTGTCAAAATAAATTGTATTCTGGTTCAATTAATAATATGTTGATTCAATTATAAATATGTAAATGAAATAATATTTCAACTCTATAGATACCACATGTTTACAAACATTACAAACTAAATGGCTTTCAAAAGAATATATTAGTGATAAACCTTCCCCCAATTTGCAGCGTAGGTATTATTTAATACTCAGACATAGAAACAGGGAGGTAAATATTGTCACTGTTTCTAGTTACATAAATGATAATGAGTAAAATTAATGGTGCAATAGGTGCTAGACAGGTATAATGTAGATGAATTCTCAGTATGCAAATTTTAATAAAAGTTTATCATTATGAAGTAGTGCAATGGTTTTATTGCTCTAGCCTGTCTTGTACTGCATGAATAATCTTTTCGCCTCTGTAAGAATTCATTGTAAGTTGGTTATTTACGGGAAATACCAAAAACTTTCTAGAAATTTATTTTTGACAATCAAATGAACGTTCGAAAGGTTCCTTAAACATATCCTTATTAGCAAAATGTTATATATCCATCTGAATAATATTACAGAGGCGAAACAATCCCAGCAAGACCGGGACATATAATGGCATGTTATACTGGACAAATGTTCTGTTATATAAAACTCAAAACATAACTATGAACTAATTTTGTGCATTCACAGTCAATGAAAAGTTGTCACATAAAATATTGATACTTAAAACACAAGTCTTTGTCAAGATGTAAAATACTAAATGCATCCCACTAAATGCATACATGGTGAAAGTATCAATGCTATATGTGCTTATAAATATAATCACAAGCAAACTGAAATGACTTTGAAAAAAAGAAATATGTCCATAAGACATGATTGCTAGCTCATTGGTCGCACAAAATTCTTTGACCTGATGTTGGGACCAGCACATACAGATAGAAAACTCCTAATGACCCTTCAGTAATCTTTGAATGGAGGTAGCATAAATACCTACACATGTAGTTGGTAAGTAATAGAAAAAAAGACTCCTATGTGATGATTTTTGTCTTGACAGTAAATGTACGATTTGCACAAATGCATGCATTAAAATGTGGTACATACTAATTTGATACATGTTCAGGCATTTATGATTAATATATAAACATAACGAGAGAGAATTAAAGCAAACAAAACAAACAAATAAATTGATTACATCTTCTGGATTAAAATTATAGAAATGATCCTCCTAAACACAACAGAACACAACATGGTAAGACACCACAATCTTCCCAAAGCAACTCCAAAAGTGAACATAGAGACTATCTCCCTTTGGCCTCCCAAAATAAATATACCAATAGTGTATATTCAAGCAAAAAAGAACATAATTATAAGACAGTGAATGTCTGTTTAATGTGGAAAGCCAATCAGGTTGATTTCTAAGAAAGAAACTAATGGCACAAGCTCACAAGCCTTTAAACACTTAATGCTAATAATATTAATTGACAATAGGCAAATTTTGTTTGAAAAACTCTGGGTTTTTTAATTACCTCAAGGTAAAATTAAAATCTGAGTGGCTTTTCCAGAGGAAAGGATAAGAAATAAAGAGTGGTGTTAACTAAAATGCACAAGATGTCACGATGTCTCACCGTTTGTTGAATCACCTGTCGCAATGCAGGGGTCGCTATTTCTGTTGTCGAACGACTCTCAGAAAGGCGGGTAACAGATTTAAACCAACAAAGCATTTAATAATGTTGTTTCTGTTTCTTTTGTGACATAAAAATGCACATATCCACCAGTCTAATGGCTAAAAATGGCAAGGATGAACGCACTATAAACCACTTAAATGTCAAAGTGTGAGATACTGGTAGTTGATTCACATCCAAAGACTATATGTACTGGCAATCCTTTAAATACCAAGCAAGGCAAGATTCACCCAGTTGGTAAAGAGGAGTTGAAACACACACAATTTTGCAATTATATATTTTATAGCTAAAAAACAGACAAAGGGCCATAATTCTGCCAATACTAGTCAACACCAAAACTCCTTGCTTAACAATCATGTACACATTAAGGTCATTTAACTGCACGATTTTGATGTTAAAGAGCAGTTGAAGACACAACATTTTAGGACTATCTAATTTACATTGGAAAAACCGACAAAGAGCCATAATCCTGCAAACACTTGTTGTAGCCAAAAATATATTTATGTTCAATCATCTACACATAAAGGTCATAAAACTGTGAAAGTTTGAACAAGATCCACCCAGTAGTTGAAGAGGAGTTAAAAACGGAAGCTTCAGGAGACTATATTATTCTTTAATAGAAAAACATACAAAGGGCCATAATTCTGCAACAAAAATCATTACAGCCCAAATTATTGTATTTAAAATCATCTACATATTAAGGTCATTCAACTGTAAAAGTTTGAGCAAGATCCACCCAGTAGTTGAAGAGGAGTTAAAAACGGAAGCTTCAGGAGACTATATTATTCTTAAATAGAAAAACAAACAAAGGGCCATAATTCTGCAACAAAAATCTTTACAGCTCAAATTTCTGTATTTAAAATCATCTACATATTAAGGTCATTCAACTGTAAAAGTTTGAGCAAGATCAACCCAGTAGTTGTGGAGAAGTTAAAAAACAGAAGCTTTGGGATGTACTTACGAAAGGATGTATGTATGGATGGACGTTCGGACCAACATGTGCTATGCTTTATGCCTCCCACTTTGTCAGGCATAAAAATAAACTGGTTATCCAGTTTATTGCCAAGGCTTAATATTTTGGTAAACCTCCTAAATGTCAAGGCTTCACTGGTGATGAGTGAATGTATGTACTAAAGTTGGAAATGCATTATGATAGTGAATTACTAACTGTAAACTCAGTAACCAGCAAAACAACTGAAAATAGATTCTTAATTGCAGTTCCATTCCCTTAATCAATAAATCTGAAAAAGAAACTGTTTTCAGCTGAAAACAACAACACAACAATAATACCCATAACCTATCACGACTTTGGTAAAATGAAATGAAAGAATATGAGACAAAGTCATACACAGACGACTTGATTTCATGTTAATATTGCAAAACAAATAATAGAGAAGGTCTGGAAACAATAATATGAGAATATTAATAAACATATACAACAAGTGGCAAAGAGACTTAACTATGCCATTTTAAAAACATGTCATGCTGTTACTATTGAAAACAATAAAGCTTCAAGCCACGGTTGCTATAGTTACTGCCATAATAACGTGTTGTCAACCCAACATTAACAGATAAAAGTTTTTTTTACAGGCATATACATGTAACATAGGTAGGGAGGCATTGAAAGCAATCGTAGGCAAATCGGTCGTTATACATTAATGGTCGGAAACAGAATTGCAACTTATAGAAATAGCAATGTCTACCTATCATACAAAATGCAACATAACAAGAACATAACAATGTGGGTAAAGTTTGTATATATTTATCATAGATTAAAGCATTAGGGGTAAAAGTACTGATCTAAATATCAAATATAATGGCAAATGACATCCATTATACTTTTATTTCCAGAAACAACAAAATTTTAATGGGCTCCAATTCTATTGTAGGGCACTTATGAACTTACTCCTGTTAATTTAATTGTGCCCAAAATATATTTTTATAATTGTAACACAAACATCTGATGCCTGGTTGGATATCTTAACATAAATATAACATTTATTAAAATTGCATTTTCACAACACTTTACAAATAAATGAACAAATCAGTTTTAGTGTCATTTTGTTTCCTTAATCAACTTCCTGTAGATTTTGCAATAAAATAAGGAAGTTTTCAAACAAAATAAAGTACAATGTCATTTTTTTTAATTTAAGTGTTTTTTTCGCTTAAATATGATGATATGTTAATCAATATAAACTAATAATTGCAAAAAATACGGTATTTTAGAACTTTTCTTTTTCGTCATTCGTGGTTTACAGTCCTTTTAAGGCTTCAACGATTTATATTGAAAACTCCATACAGACTGTTGCTAAGGATGTCGGAAGCCCATAAATAACGGCTTGTAATAATAAAGTTCAGCCAATGAATACAAAGATACTGGCTGTCTTCGATCCAAGGAATCTACGCCTGAAGCAGCAGTCCAATGTAATACATCATACGTGTTTTACTGCATGACATTTCCCATGAAGCCAGCTACGTAACATCAATACAGACATAATTTACAGTGTCTAGGATTACCAAATGTCAAATCATACTTGCAAAATACTACACTTTCATCCTCTTGTCAATTTGGATTGGCCAATTTCTTCTAATTTGTCTAGATAGAGAATGCTTCATGGCAATGGACCATTTAGAATTGATTGTCTTCAATACCAACTCAGAGGCAGACTCAAATGTCTTAAATTTCGATATAACTCCTTTACAGATTTGTTGTAAAATTGTCTTTTTATAAGAATCGAAGAACTTGACAACATTAAATTTTGATTTTGTGGAAAAAGAACATTCTGTTTGGGCTACACATTCACTAAAAGTACTTTCAAACAAAGGTAATTTCCTTATTTGTTATTACTATCATTGTGTTCAATATAAGAGCCCCATAGGATACAATATATATCCAAAGGGGTACAGCCCTTTTAAATTGTCGAAGAGCTCACTTAGAACCAACCATAGGAGGCTGCGTCCAATAAGAGCTGTCTACATACCCACACATGTCAACAATGAGACCTACCCTTACCCCACACAGAAGTACCTTCCACAGACATTAAGCTGGAATTTTACCCAACCATAATCACCAGTGGTATAGGGCCCTAAGCCCCCTCCAGAAGAACCCCTGAATATAAAACCCCCAAATAAAGTTCCCACTAGATACCCAGCTATGCCCTTTCAGTATCTATCATAGGTACACGGCCATATATAAGGCCCTTTTTGAGGGCCCTACTAGATACCCAGTTTTTCCCTCCCAGAACCTACCACAGGTATAAGACCGGAAATAAGGCCCTGAATATGGACCCCACTATATGCCCACCCAGTACCTACCACAGGTTAATGCCGGAAATAAGGCCCTGGTTGAGGGCCCACTAGATACCCAGCTAAAGCCTCCAGTACCTACAACACACAGTTATAAAACCCTGGTTGAGGGCCAAACAAGATACCCAGATATGCCCTCCGCGAACCTACCACAGGTATGAGGCCGGAGAAAAGGCCCTGGTTGACGGCGGCCTGTTGAGCTGCCTGGAACTGCAGGTTCTTCAGTATCAGGTTGTTGCGCCCGTTCTGCAGCAGCTGCTGTCGAAGATGCTGCGGTGGGTGGAGATATTTACAGGGCGGCTCCTTCCGCTGGCATTTATCCTGAAGAGACACAAAGGGGAAACATGATTAATTATATTTTATTTTTTTAATTATTTATATTTGTTTGGAGCTGATTGGGAAAAGCACCGATACCGTACCAATTGGAAAAAATTAACGCGAAAAAACCCTGAATCTGGGAAAAAATTGCGTTGTGAAATCTACAGATTGGGAATTGTTTTAATTTTTAATTGTTTGGTTTTAATTGCACAAACCAATTAAAATATTGATAAGCATGCCTTTTCGTTTGAAATGTTAAGTTTCAGTGCTCATTTTATTTGTTCGCTTGCAGATAAATGCACATGTAGAAAAAAATTGACACAATTTTCCTTCATTTTGTGATTTTTTAGACGGCATTTGAGAATTTTGTAGTTTTTCCTCAATTTGGAAAGAACCTTTTCCGGTTACTTTTATAAAAGATGAAAACATTCGCTGGTATAATCATGAAATTCAAAAATGACTTTTCAGCAACATACATTTTAAACAGTAAAAGATTATTCTAGTTATTCTTTTATATTGTTCACTATAATTGTTATTTTCCTGTTGTGTTGCCTTATATGTTTTGCGCTACAACCAAATAAAGAAGTACATAAACCTAAGAAGCTTTCGCCGTTAATTACTTTGCTCTTAAATCCCATATTTAAACCAGCACATTTTTGTGGCAGGAACAAATTAGCAACATCTTGGAAAATTATGCGGAAAACACGCAGATAGCTCGATATAATGTTACAGATGTATCTTGTGATTGCATGTCTGCTACAGTAATAGAATTTGCAGATTCCATGCCAGCCGATATGGATATAAACTCAACTCTCTGAAACCGAATGCGATTCTTTCTTTCGCCCCATAATGGTAAATCGATAAAGATTTCCTAACATGTTACAACCATGATACAATGTCTAGACATCATGCTAAATAACGTCTTCTATAGCAGACTGCAAGTAAATATGGCCAGTTGGCCACGATTGGATTCGCCATGGATGACGCTGATACACAACGATTGTTGATATGCATTAAAGAACAGACTTGTTGCGCTCATGCTTAAATGTAGTGTGGGATTTTTTTGGTGAAACAAAAACAACAATTTTAATTTATTTAAAGGTTTAAAAGGCAGTATTATAATATCCTGTTAAATCGATTCTGTTAAAATACTGTATATTCTTAAAAGTACTTCTTTGATGTTTATACCATAGACTATTTTTGGACAGATTAAACACATTTTTTTAGACTTTCCAATAGATTAAAATAATGTTGATTTCGAGCCTCAAGTTGCGGTGACAGGTGCCTGCCTTGTGGTAATGAAATCCCAAGTTCGATCCCCGCTATTTGAAAAATTCTCATGATTCTGGTTTTTCAATTGAAACAGACAGAAGGGTGTCTCAAAATTCGGTAAGCTATGATTCGAATCAACAGCATTTTTTTGCTCAAATTGGAAAATACCCGTACCGTACCAATTGGGGTAAGTTAGCGCAAAAACCCCTGAAATCGGGAAAATTTGCGTTGTGAAATATTTAGATTCGGAATTATGGGCCTTTTTTAATTGGGTATAAATTGCATAAATCAATTCGCATATATTCATTTGCCTGCATTTTGGCTTGAAATGGTTGGTGTCAGTCCTCATTTTATTTGTTCACTTGCAGATAATGCACTTTTGGAACGAAACTGACAACATTTTCCTTCCTTTTGTGAATTTTTGAGACGGATATTGGGTATTTTGTAGTTTTTTCTCAATTGGGAAAGTACCTTTTATGGGTACTTTATAAAGAAGGAAAAGATCCCTGATGAATTAAGCTAAAATATATAGGTTTCAACTAAGTCTCAAGTTAAAACCATAACCTACGAATTCGATCCATTTAAATGATTGCCATTCATGTAGTACATGTCAAGCTCGATATAAAACTGGACATTTCTTATGCACAACCAGCAAATGTTACTGGAAAACATTTCACTGCCAGTGATAACAATCAATATTATTGCATCCCATAATGCATTGCATGCTCGCAGCAAATTTGGTTCAATAAATATTAATTTGCAAGTCACATTGCGATTCTGCGTAAAATCTAATCAACAAATGGCATGCCAATCAAAAAAAGGTATTGAAGAATCTCAAGAGTGCCGAAAAATAATTAAGAATTAAGTCACTTTTTAATAGTTATGTAAAATCTTTATACAGTCACAAAATTAGTGTAAACCTATTTATGATCAATTGCATTGGAAGCCTAAGGCTTATTGAAACGCTCAAGAGTCCATTTCCTATAGAACCGTAACTTGGTGTCTGTCGGGGAGATTGAAAGAACGCTCATACAGTGGAGAACCAACAGGTGACCTCATAAACTTGTCACAAAATTGTACACAAAAATGTGCATGCTTATAATAATTCTAGAGGCTTTGAACCCAGCTATACTATTTAAGTGCTATAATGTTACGTCAGGGTTTAAATCCACTCCTTTCTATCAACTTGAGAGGTTTAAACCAATGTGAGTCTGACTAAAAATTGCATATTAAAGACTAATTTGTATATAAACATCTTTGCGAAGCGGCCTTGACCCCTTCATTTTGTAAAAAACAAATGAGTTGCAAACTGTTCAAAATTGTGAACAAATGAGTTGCAAACTTTTTTAAATTGTGAAAATTTGAGTCGCAAATAAGCCCTGCTTAAAAATGCAGTACTGAGCATCTGAGCAAAGTATGCATTGAAACACATCAAAAACATGTCAGCAAATAAATGTTAGTTCACAAAGGTGATCAATGTCTAGAGAAAACATAGACAAGACATCATTTCGGGTAATTGCTTTCACAGAATGGATTTACAGAAACAAAAACATAATATTGATAGAAAATCATCGTTGAGTCTGATATTTTTGCATGATAAAAACATACCAGGAATTCCGGTTAGCATCATTATTACTCGTCAAATGTCTTCCACAATATTATTCAACCGGGAGCAGTATCTACTTTTGTGTGACCAATTGCAACACCAGTCTTGTGTAAATTACCCAAAGATTACATAATTTGTTTTCAAGACGCAGACATCAAAAGAAATGAGAAATGAGAATTCAAATTTCTTAATAGCAATTGTAGTAACATGATTGGAATCTTCTATCAAACTGTGCAAATGACAAAAACAAACGTCTCTATTATTCTCAAGGACAAGACCAAACATATATTCAAACAAAATTTGTGTGGAATAGGAATAATATTTATGCTAAAAATATAATTCTTAAAGAGATACTTTCAAAGTTTTGGGTTGAAAAAAATAATTTCTAAACAGACCTATTGTTTATAATATAATATTAAATAACACATTTAATATGTACATTCACAACCAATTCTTGGTAAATTATGAGTAATATATTAATGTTGCACCCAGCAAAAGTAATAAATTTAAATTGCAACTGTCATTTTAAAACCACAGTCCTTTTAAGTAGAAATATGGAAATACTTAATAAGCCATTGTTTTTCATCTGTCCCAATTTAGAGCCTATACCAAAAAAAAAACAACAACATTCCTTCTCTTTTTCCATAATGTATCACTGCCTACGGTTGAAAACACAAGTCATCTGGTAAAGATAACAATCTTTATTTATTTTCCCCCAGAAAGACATTTTCCCCCAACATTTGTCTAGTTTTTGTAGGTAAATTGCATCTAACATCTGCCTCTGTTCCTCAAACTTTTAAAAACAAAATTCCAGCCAACAGGCCTATCAGCTAGAAGGTTATTCCCTCGTTATGTGATCCAATATTCCGCACTTTAGAGCTTTTCAGTGTAATATGACTTGACATGCGGATTAAACATTTTTCCTGTGCAATTGAAAAGAAGAAGGTATAATTATAACATTCTGGAAGCAAAAACATGAGACATAAAAACTTCAAACATTTTCTGAAACGATGTAAAAAAATGATAGTTTGTCATTAAAATTTTCTTTGCACAGGAATTACATTGCAATATTTCCATCATGATTTAAGCTTTGTCAATACTCTAGGAATATTTCCCCACAAATTAAGGGCCCAAGCAGGATATTGCTTATCTTTTAACGAAATATTGTATCTTTGATTTCTTACATTTGATATAAGAACATGGCACTGTCACAGCTTTAATACATACAAAAAAGATACAAATAAATGATATGCATTACATTTTTCGGAAGTTGCCAATTTTACATTGCCTTTTTTGACGAAAACATATGGTTGCGGTAAATTAGTTTTCCCTGTGAGTATTTTCACATGCAAATAGATTACCCATATTTTCCCAGCCTTGGGCCAATACGAGTTCTCATCTCAATAGTGTTTAAATATTGACCTCGCACCAGAACAATCAATGGGGGTTCAATTGGTTCTGTATTTAAGGCATTTGATATTCGCTGATAATTTTGTATGTTTTGAATGGAGCAGAAGCATCCTTTCGGTTTATACCCATATTTCCCAAGACTTGGACAAATAAGAGTTCGTAGCGTTTAAATATTGACCTCAGGCGAAAACAATCAATGGGGTTCAATTGGGTCTGAATGTTAGGCATTTGAAATTCACTGATAATTTTGAATGTTCTGATGGGAGATTAAGCATCCTTTCGCTTTAATGAGAAACATTCAGTCATCCAAAAACTCCGTACAATTACGACCAATTATATTCAAATTGTTAGTTATTATTCTGAGATGGGGGGGGGGTTGAACTGGTTATTAGCATGACTAAAATTTCCTGATTATCAGAGACAGTTGTACATGCCATACGTCTCGAGTTTTGCGAGACAGATCTGCTTTTCGGCTGTTTGTCCCGCTTTTCCAATTTGAGACAATTTGTCCCTTAATTCGTAAAACAATGTGTTGGTTTTATAAGTGTACTTCAAACTTGGCAATAAAAGCTCTGATTGGCTAAAACTTGCCATCACTAATTCATTGTTGTCCTCTTATGGCCAAAATTATCCCCACTCTGAACTGGTACCAGTTTTTTTGTTCACACTTTAGAGCGAATTATAGGCAAATTAGGGATTCTATCGGGCATTAAGGCGAAAGCGTTTTAATGATAGGGGTCACTAATTGTTATTGACAGATTTATTGTAATGAAATAAAAGTCAACTGAATTTGTGTATTGTGGTCCAATCAAGCCCACAGGTATTCTTATCCAGAGCATTATGCGAATGTATTATCTGTCAAAATCACCACTTTGTAGGCCAGTTAACAGTTTTTTTTTCACATAAATTTTCTTTCGATATGAATCATTTTTTCACAAATTTGTTTGAGAATGTTGCATCAATCTAAATTTTAATTTACTCAAGAATTTGTCCAATGCGGACTGCGCAGGCTAATCTGCAACAACACTTTACGCAAATGCATTTAGACCGTTTTCCTAGAGCAGGGCACATATCTATGTTTAAGGACTGTTGTAACCTAATCGCAAAGGAGTAAGATATTCACAGATATGTAATCTTCGATTATGGGGACTTTATAACAAAGGCAGAATGCAAGTTATGCAGACGGCGGAATTGTCAATTAAAATGCAATCCATTACATCAGTGCCAGAAGAACGGCTCCAGAAATGAGTGCAGTAAATACATCTGCAGAAAACTGAATGTTCCTTAAGTTAAAATCAATTCATCAGAATTTAATTAAACTGAAACCCTTGGGCTGATAATGGGGTACTTTCTAATTAAACTTTAAGTTACCAATCTTATTCAGCTTAATTTTGTTATATTCAATATATCTCATTATCCCATAGAGGACACCACATTCACAACAGCTTTGAGACCGATATGGACTTTTCTATCAAATATTGAGTTATTCCCTTTTATTTTTCTTTGAATNCAGTTTATCATGCTGCCCCATCAATTCATTGGAGTCATTAGAAATCAGATATTTGTTCCAGATAAGAAAATACTAAGGCCCGGTCCTTTAATCGGCCTCGAGGGTCACTAGGAAACTTTCTTTGGTAGTAAATTAATGTTTATAAAAGATAGCTTTTGTGGCTAATGAATCGTATGATTTGGAAACATTGTTCAGTCTAGCTACACTAAGGAATTCAAGTATATGATATAATGTTGCTAGATAACAAGAATTTTGTAAGATTGCTATAATCCACATATCAAAACTGGAACCTAAAGCAGATGACTTTTCTTATTTTAGAAGAAACTTATGATACATATTTTTCGTCACATTGAATTGAGAAATTATCCTCAACAAAATGTTACTAATGTTGTTATTATTTTTAAGTGAACAACAATCATTAAGGTTTGTAAGGTTTGTGCACAGGCTTATCAGGGACGACACTTTCCGCCTAAACTGGATTTTCGCTAAGCAGAGACATCAGTTAAACAATAAATACCATAAAAGCGGAAATTGTCGTCCCTGATTAGCCTGTGCGGACTGTACAGGCTAATCTGGGATGACAATTTACGCACATGCATTATGCCCGGTTTTCTCAAGACGCTCCAAATATAGTCCCTTTAACTACCCACTTTTTTCTGAAATTCACTGTTTTCCTATCAATCTTTCTATTTGTAAGGAACAAGGACCTCCCAAGATAAAAAAATCAAACGCCGGTTTCATGCCTTATTGAAATTCAACCAAATATTCTAAATTCTCATGACCGTATTTCTCATCGACCAATTTCGTGAAATGCATTGGGCTTTTTTATTGCAGTGAGTATTTTTATGTATTTTTATCATGATATCTAAAACAGTGAATCACGGGGTGTTATAATTCCCAGGTAATCACAAGGGACTTTCCGCTTTTATGATATTTTTCGTTTAAAGATAGTCTCTTCTTACCAAAAATCCAGTGAAGGCGGAAAGGGTCGCCCCTGATTAGCCTGTGCAGACTGCACAGGTTAATCTGGGGACAACACTTTACGCACATGCATTAAACACCTTTTTTACAAAGCAATGCTCATTTGTTTGTCTGTTATGTGTTTTATATAAGTTTCCAATCATGTATTTCTTCATATGACTGTGACGTTAATTGTAAATATGATACACCATTTCAGGTATAAACTTATTTTTATTGTGTTATCATTTTAATAGACAACACCACACGCAGATTTTTGGGGACAATGATTTAATAGACCAATCCAATTGCAACGAAAGTGTCCATTATCATGGAAACATATGATATTTTAACTAACAACATGAAACAGCTAAATAGTTTATGACGTTTTTTATGTTTTGCGCAAACCAGACATGTAACAACACTGAATGCTTTGCAAACATGAAAATGTGTTTCTTAAAATCTGTAACCAAATAATATTATACCAGTACCCACCCATTCTCTTCAATAAAATCACTGAAATACATTTAGTTTAATTATTTTCTCATTTTATAATGCATTTTAATTGATCAAACTGCGCATTTTAAGATGCTTTATTTCCAAATACGTCTGCATAATTTACATTTATGTTCCAAATAAACAAACATGTTTACAAAACTTAGCAGCTGTGAAATATTAAGGTATTAAACACTAATAAAATTCTACATAGTTTAACAGTTAATTGAAATTATTGTTCATATGATACATCTAAATAAATATTAAGTTACAGCCAACTAGATTGTGCACACAATTTTCTAATAAAATAAAAAAATGTGTAGGCGGATAAGTGGACTTATACAATAAGGAAATTTTGCGGTTGAATTGTGTGATAAAAAAACAACATTTAGCTTACATGACATTCTGGTTAGTTTGTGTGGTAAACAAATATTAAGTAGTTGACACTTGTAACACATTAATAGTCATAATATATGACTCAACCTCTGCTTGTGATGTAAATTATCCCATAAAGGTATTGGATTTTGTGGCAAGGCCCGAACATATTTAATATGAATAAAAACTGGACAAATCCACCAAATATAATTTTGATAAAAAAAAAATAAGTTTGCTGATATGTATACTGTATTAAGTCCTGATAAAGGTAGCACAAAGTTCTTTTTTTTAGGTTTTGATAAAACATGTAACAAATTACAAAGTAAATGCTTGGTTTAATACTTGCTTTACAGATGGAAAACAGATCTGAATCATTAGATATCTTCAATTTCATTATACTAATGTTTGTAATTTGTTGTACATCAATATTTAACATTCATGTTCTAAAATTAACAATTTCTTTCCAATCAGTTTAATATTGGCCCAACAAATTCAGTTCACATAAACATGGCTTGAGAATATTCCAATGTTTATTTGGCTGAAATTCCAGACAGAGGCATGTCTTCCACAGCCCCGTTGTTATCAAAACATTTTCCAAGATAACTACCCCGACCATATACCAGAAAGTAACGGCACAAACCCCCTAAAATTAATAAACTGTTTTTTACAGGTTCTCTCATTAAAGAACCAATATTTCAGGGAAGTTAAAGGGTAATAACTCTGGTCCTACTACGACTTGAGACGCTCCCATGACGATCATTAAGACTATATTAGCTTCCTGCATGGGCCAATAAAATCACACTTGGTGAAAAGCATCAGCTGAAAATTATGAACCTACCATTTCCACAGGCATAGACCAACGATATAAGAGCCGTATCTTGCAAAATATGGGTATTGTGCCATATTCGGCAAGTGTAACTCAAGACCAGCCTGCGCATTTCCTCAGTCTGGTCAGGAGCTACACTGTCCGCTATTCAGACCATGAAACCTATGAAACCTATGAAACCTTGCGTAATTGTTTTGCGGACAGGGTAACTACTGGCCAAACTGCTGCTGTTGGTGTGTTGATTCTTGTTTGTTTAATTTAGACACATAACATAAATTTCCATAATTATAAATTGTTGTATCTGAATGATTTAAAGGACATGTTTTGTTGTTTTGTTTTTATAAAACTATTTTAAAGGCAAACTATGATAAATGGAGAGATATAAGAAAAGACATAATCAGTATTGTCCTAGTACATTACCTTCCAAATACAAATGTATTGGTACTAAATTATTTGGAAGTTAGAAAATGTATGGCTCTGTGTTAAAGGGTCATTACATGTTTTAAAGGGTGCACTGTAATCTTTAATCTAACCCCTATTATTTAATGAAACAATGCATAGCAATTATTATTATTTTTATTTTTACCTGCTGTAATCAACAAAAAGATATCATGATTCTCTGTTATAAGCCTGATTATGCCATTCTATATTTAATATTATGTTAACTGCATATTTTTTTCATTGAAACCTTTTAACGTCCCATGTTACCTCCATTTAACAATTTTGTATAGCAATTTTGTCAGCTCTTTCTTCAGAGAATCATTTATTCATTTAAATTTTGAGGATACAGAATTATAAGAATTTATATAAGAGTTCAGTGAAAACCTCCATTTGTATGCAACTGTTAACTTATTAAAAAACAAAATTAGAAGCAACTGCAGATAACTTGCAATGGTTGCATGACATCAGAGAACGTTCCAATGCATTTGGACCATGGGTCATTGTCAGAGCACAGTTAACGCTCTGCATTTTAAATCGTATGTCAAGTCAATGATGTTGATCAGAACTGTAAACCTCATTATATCATTACTAATCAATCCATAACTTTACTTAGATACAAACGTTTTTGTTTTATAAGGCGTTTTGGCTCAACGTTTGTATGGCTTGAAGTTTTCGTGCCTGTACCTTTGATTTTGACTTCTGAGGTCTACTGTCTATACAACCATATAAAGATGACAAAACCACACATGTAAAAAGTATATTGGAATAATGAAATTTGTTTTTAATTTACATGCTCATTTCTTATTTGCCATTAAGTTAAGAAATGTTTCCAAGCAAATATTATATTACAGCTTTTGAATAGACCAAAGCAATTTCTAAGAAAGTAAACCTTTCATTGTATTATCTTACATTATTTCTACAGTGAAAAGAGGCTAACATTTAAGTCCGTAGACCCCATATAATCATAAAATAATATTACTAATATATTATCACATGAGACAAAGGAATTAGGAAAGGTTAATGCTTCTAGAAGAACAATCTAGTCATGAAAAGTAACAACTCCTTTATCTCCAACCTAATATTTTAAACACCGATGGCAGACAACAAAAGAATTTCTTCGAAGATTATCAGGTAATCTGTTGCTCGCACATAACTTCTGAGAGATTTAATGAATTTGAAGAATCCATCTAGGCTCTGAGGTTTCCCAAATATACGACTATGTAAGCAATACAAGTCATCAAATGATTAATTTAAAGCTACAGTAATCATTTTTCTACCTAATAGATGAACAACAAATCCTGCAAATGTCAGTCCTTCCTTTGTTACCAAATGAAAGATGTTTCATGTAGTAAAAGAACACGTGCTAAATGGTTCCGTTTTCATAGGCCCACTGTAAATGTCTTGGCCTGTCAGTTCTTCAATTGTTTCCCCATGTACGATGTTTCATGTATTACAAGTACACCTGCTAAATGGTGGAAACCTGCAACTGTCTAAGCCTGTCAGTCCTTCCATTGTTTCCCATGTAAGAATTTCCAGGTAGTACAAGTACACCTGCTAAACGGTCCAGGTGCTGTTCTCGTGGGCACACTGGGAAATCAAGTTTGGCTGATATGCCCCATCTGGCTGGGCAGTGTAGATCAGTGATGACAGGTTATTTGGGTCGATATCTATCTATCTTGACACACCTGTCACTCCACATTCCCTGGGTTGTGTCAGAACGGTGAGCATAGAGGGGTCAGTGCTGGACACTGAATCATGGTGCCATACTAAATAACGCATTTGAATGCCAATGTACTAAACAATGCTTCATATAAAGTATTATCAGTGGGACCAAATACCAACAAAGCCACAATATCAATCTTCAAAGCAAATAAGACATGTTTCTAAAGGGAACAGATGCCCCCATATTCCCATTTCAGTCTCAAAACTCTGCTAACGTCAATAACTAGCTATTGATGACCAAATTGACTATACCGCTACGTGTGACCTTGATCTTTCAGGTATAAAGATGGGTGATATAAGTAACACACTGTCTCCTTATGGTGGTCACTTGTGGTAGGTTATTTTAAAATTGCACGATTAATTATTATGTCGATTCTAGATATTGCTTGTGCTTCTTTTAAACTAAAATGAAAACTGTAAGCCATATTACTGTAAAAATATACGGTATTTAGGTCACCTACAGTGTGATGAAGATGATGGATATATACAGTTTTACATACATATATCATACCACTGTTGGGAGATAAAATGTTTTTATTAACTTCCTCTTTAATGTATATTGCCTGGTTGGTGGGGTTCAAAATTAAAAAGAATGCAACACATAGAATCAAATTTGCATTGCCTATAGATTCTAAAACCAGGACATTAAACCTATTACTTTCCACTTTCATAAGTTTTAAGAGATGTCATTTCCAAATGTTTATTTTAGATTTACCAGACAGTTTTTCTTCAAATGTGAAATTATTCAAGCAACAGAACTATGTATTTATTGCAATGGATCGGGGATATAGTATAAAACGCAATCTGGTCTCATTCAAATGTGTAAAATTTGCCAAGCATCCGATAATTTTTCCTTGAGTATGCGCTTTATATGGTTTAGAAGCCTCTTTTATAACTGTAATTTAAATATATTTGACAATAAAAATCCCACATATTCTGCCAAATGAGTTTTTACAGTCCCCGATTAAATATTTATTACGCATTTGGTTCATCCGTCAACCACAAACCAATTTTAACGGCTACATTGCAGGGCCAACTGCTGTTAGGCTAACAACCACCAAATTTGGTTTGGCATTTTATTGGTTAATGAGTGTTAACATTCAATTACGAATGCTTATTGTCGTCATGTAACCGGCGAAATTGCCGAAAAAGCCCTCTAGTGAACAAGACCAGTTGAATCTGAAAAATAACTCCAGTATGGTATTCTGATTTAGTAGGTTAAGTTTGACCAGTTCTTTTTAGGACACGTACAAGACCAACAAATTTTAACTGATACGGTTAAGTATTTCGTGATTTCAACGTTTCTTTTACGGTTTCTTTTTGTAAAATATAATCGAGCAAGCGTTTGGTTGTCATAATACAACCTGAACAGTGTGGAACTTCATCATTCATCCTCGAATGTTTTATACAACTTACCACAAATGTTCACCACGAGTACACGGTGTGTCGCGTACAAGACATGTGTTTGTAGCTCAAATGTCAAGGTCGTAATTTAGATGTCACACTGTGAAAATTTACAGCTTGTTCGAGCTGTAACATATTCAATCGTCGGACTATTAAAAAACAGCAAATGTTCACCATTTGTTAATGACGTGATACGTGCAAGGCCTATATCCGTAGCTCAAATGTCAACAATGCATGGTAGAGTTTTTACAGACTGTAACATCATTTAAAAAGCAATTTAAAAAAGAAATATACCCCAAGATGTTCATCCTGTTGAGAAAACATGTTGTGTCAGAGGTCAATCAAAACATGCAGTTTTTTATCTTGACCAATGGCATTTTGAGAACGTGAACGACATGTTCCCGTCAGACATCTCGTTAAACATTTCTGACGCACATTCATTTGTTAGGCACGTTTGAATATCATGAATACCAACATGCTTCCGATAATGACATCCATAAATTTCATATAACATTCTGCACCATGCAATGAAACTAATATATTTTGTATCTTTTCAAGTGCTGTCAAATGAGAAGAAAAAAAACACACCATGAGAACCTATGGATAAAATGTGGACAATTATTCATTCTTTACCAATAGAATATTAATAAAAATTCAAAACTTCAACAATTAACAATAGATAGTGCGAAATATTTAAAGCTTGAATATAAAAATCAAACATGTAATTTCATATTTGTTTATGCATCAACAAAATTAATCCCGCCACTAAGGCTTCCACCATTTATATTGAAAACTCCATACAGACTGTTGCTAAGGATGTCGGAAGCCCATAAATAACGGCTTGTAATAATAAAGTTCAGCCACTGAATACAAAGATAGGACTGTCTTCGATCCAAGGATTCTACGCATGAAGTAACGGTTCAATGTAATACATCATACTTGTTGTGGCATTTCCCATGAAGCCAGCCACAAAACATCAATACAGACATAATTAACAGTGTCTAGGATTACCAAATGTCAAATCATACTTGCAAAATACTATACTATCATCCTCTTGTCAATTTGGATTGGCCAATTTCTTCTAATTTGTCTAGATAGATAATCTTCCATGCCAAGGAACCATAAGGAATTGATTGTCTTCATTAGCAACTCTGATGCAGACTCAGATGTCTTACATTTCGATTAAATTTCTATTTACAGATTTGTTGCAAATTTGTCTTTTTATAATAATCAAAAAACTTAAAAATCATTAAATGTTGATTTTGTGAAAAAATAACATTCTGATTGGGCTGTACATCACTTAAATTACTCTAAACCAGAGGTCATTCCCTGATTGGTTATAATTATCATTTTCTTCAAATATAAGAGCACCATAGGCTATGATATATAACCTTAGTGGTACAGCCCCTTGCAAACCGTCCAAGAGCTCTCTAAGAACCAACCGTAGGATGATGCGCGCAGTTGGAGCCGACTAGATACCCAGATACGCCAATTAGGTAACCTTTCCTACACCCCCACAGAAGTACATACCACATTTTTAAAGCTGCGATTTTCCCTAACCGGTGTCTACCACAGGTATGAGGCCCCAAGCCCTCCCCAGTAGTTACCCAGACATAAGGCCCTGATTGAGACCCCACTAAATAACCAGATATGCCCTCCCAATACCTACCACAGGTATAAGGCCGGAGATAAGGCCCTGGTTGAGGGCCCCGCTATATACCCAGATATGCCCTTCCAGTACCTACCACAGGTATAAGGCCGAAGATAAGGCCCTGGTTGAGGGCCCCACTATATACCCAGATATGCCCTACTAGTACCTACCACAGGTATAAGACCGTATATAAGGCCCTGGTTGAGGGCCCTACTATATACCCAGGTATGCCCTAACAGTACCTACCACAGATATAAGGCCGGAGATAAGGCCCTGGTTGAGGGCCCCAATATATACCCGGATATGCCCTTCCAGTACCTCTCACAGGTATAAGGCCGGAGATAAGGCCCTGATTGAGGGCCCCACTTTATACCCAGATATTTCCCCAGTACCTCCCACAGGTTAAAGGCCGTAAGCCCTCCCCAGTAGTTACCCAGAAATAAGGCCCTGATTGAATCCCCACTATATAACCAGATATGCCCTACCAGTACCTACCACAGGTATAAGGCCGGAGATAAGGCCCTGGTTGAGGGCCCTCTATATACCCAGATATTCCCCCCAGTACCTACCACAGATATAAGGCCGGAGATAAGGCCCTGGTTGAGGGCCCCACTATATACCCAGATATTCCCCCCAGTACCTACCACAGGTGTAAGGCCGGAGATAAGGCCCTGGTTGAGGGCGGCCTGTTTAGCTTCCTGGAACTACAGGTTCTTCATTATCAGGTTGTTTCGCCCGTTCTGCAGCAGCTGCTCTCGAAGATGCTGCGGCGGGTGGAGATATTTACAGGGCGGCTCCTTCCGCTGACATTTACCCTGAAGAGACACAAAGGGGAAAAATGATTTTTTTTTTTTAATTATGTAGATTTGTCTGGAGCTGATTGGGAAAAGCACCGATACCGTACCAATTGGTAACACTTAACGCGAACAACCCTGAATTTGGAAAAAATTGCGTTGTGAAATCTTCACATTGGGAATTTTTTGAATTTGTAGTTGCTTGGTTTTTTAATTGCACAAACCAATTAAAATATTGATTTACATGCCTTTTCGTTTGAAATGTTCAGTTTCAGTGCTCATTGTATTTGTACACTTGCAGATAAATGCTCATGTAGAACAAAATTAACACAATTTTCCTTTTGGGATTTTTTAAGACGGCATTTGGGAATTTTGTAGTTTTCCTCAATTGGGAAAAAAACCTTTTCCGGTTACTTTTTAAAAGATGAAAAAAATCGCTGGTATGTTCATGAAATTGAAAAATGACTTTTTAGCAACATTCATTGTAAAATTAAAAGATAACTCTAATTATTCTGTTATATTGTTCACTATAATTGTTATTTTCATGTTGCCTTGCCCTATATGTTTTGCGCTACAACCAAATAAAGAAGTACATAAACCTTAGAGGTTTTTTCCGTTAATTACTTTGCTCTCAAATCCCATATTTAAACCAGCACATTTTTGTGGCAGGAACAAATGAGAAGCATGTTCGAAAATTATGCGCGATATAATGTTACATATGTATCTTGGGATTGCATGTCTTCTACAGTAATAGAATTTGCCAATTCCAATGCCAGCCGATATGGATATAAACTCAACTCTCTCTGAAAACGACTGCAATTCTTTCTTTCGCCCCATAATTGTAAATCGATAAAGATTTCCTGCCATGTTACAACCATGATACAATGTCTAGACATCATGCTAAATAACGTCTTCCATAGCAGACTGCAAGTTAATATGGCCAGTTGGCCACAATTGGATTCGCCATGGATGACGCTGATACAGAACGATTGTTGATATGCATTAAAGAACAGACTTGTTGCGCTCAGGCTTAAATGTAGTGTGGGATTTTGTGGTGAAAAAACAACAACAATATTAATGTATTTAAAGGTTTTAAAGGCAGTATTATAATATCATGTTAAATCGATTCTGTTGAAATACTGTATATTCTTAAAAGTACTTCTTTGATGTTTATACCATAGACTATTTTTGGACAGATTAAACACATTTTTTTAGACTTTCCAATAGATTAAAATAATGATGATTTCGAGCCTCAAGTTGCGGTGACAGGTATCTGCCTTGTGGTAATGAAATCCCAAGTTCGATCCCCGCTATTTGCAAAATTCTGGAGATTCTGGTTCTTTAATTGAAACAGACAGAAGGGTGTCTCAAAAATCGGTAAGCTAGGATTCGAATCAACGGCATTTATTTTTGCTGAAATGGGAAAAATATCCGTACCGGGGTAAGTTAGCGCAAAAACTCCTGAAATCGGGAAATTTGCGTTGTGAAATCTTCAGATTTGGAATTTTGGGTCTTTTTTAATTGCTGATCATAAATTGCACAAATCAATTCAAATATTCATTTGCATGCATTTTAGCTTGAAATGTTTAGTTTCAGTCCTCATTTTATTTGTTCACTTGCAGATAATGCACGTTTTGAACGAAACTGACAACATTGTCCTTCCTTTTGTGAATTTTTGAGACGGATATTGGGTATTTTGTAGTTTTTCCTCAATTGGGAAAGTACCTTTTATGGGTACTTTATAAAGAAGGAAAAAAATCCCTGATCAATTAAGCTAAAATATATAGGTTTCATCTAAGTCTTAAGTTAAAACCATAACCTACGAATTCGATCCATTTAAATGATTGCCATTCATGTAGTACATGTCAAACTCGATATAAAACTGGACATTTCTTATGCACAACCAGCAAATGTTCTCCGTTTGTTTGCCTTTGAGATAGTCAGCCATAGACTTTTGTTTAGGATTTTCCCGCTCTATCTTTTTTTTCTTTTTGCTTGCTGATTTCTTTTGCTGGTTGTTTGGCGTTTCAAACACCGACGAGTCTACATAGCTGGTTTCGGCGGTGTTTCCTTCACTTGCCGATGAAGAGTTGGGCCTTTTATTCATTTTGGGCAATTCAGTTTAATTCGTGTCGGTTTAAGCTCATAATTGTCAGTATTAAAACGCCACTGTATGTAAAACGTCCACAAATATCTACAATTACGCGCTCTGCTCAAGCGTGACGAGTTAATCGGATATACTGGTTGACGCTATCATGAGATTTACCGTTAAACTGTATCTATGTAAACATATGTAAACTTTCTTATTGGGTGTATACCCCACCCGCTTTGTTTAACAACGCGGCAAACAAAAATGTTTTGAATAAAACGAATCTTAAATCTGTTTAAAGGGTAACATACTTTTTCTCTGTCCAGACTTTATACACTTTTATATATCCATCCCGCGAACATTACACTCAGATCACACACTTTGTTATTATATCATTTTTTGAGAAATGTGTGTTTACCAAAACATAAGGCTACACACCAGTTACTGGAGAACATTTCACTGCCTGTGATATCACTCAATATTATTGCATCCCATAATGCATTGCATGCTTGCAGCAAATTTGGTTCAATATATATTAATTTGCAAGTTACATTGCATTTTTGCGTAAAATCTAATCAACAAATGGCATGACAATCAAAAACAAGTCTTGAATAATCGCAAGAGTGCCGAAAAATAATTAAGTATAAAGTCGCTTTTTTATATTTATGTGAACTCTTTATACAGTCACAAAATTAGTGTAAACCTATTTATGCTCAATCGCATTGGAAGCCTAAGGCTTATTGAAACGCTCTAGAGTCCATTTCCTGGGTAGAACCGTTACTTGGTGTCATTCGGGGAGATTGAAAGAACGCTCATACAGTGGAGAACCAACAGGTGACCTCATAAACTTGTCACAAAATTGTACACAAAAATGTGTATGCTTATGATAATTCTAGAGGGATTGAACCCAGCTATACTATTTAAGTGCTATAATGTTACGTCAGGGTTTAAATCCATTCTGTTCAATCAACTTGAGAGGTTTAAACCAATGTGAGTCTGACTAAAAAAATGCATATTAAAGACTAATTTGTATATAAACATCTTTGCGAAGCGGCCTTGACGCCTTCATTTTGTAAAAAACAATGAGTCGCAAACTGTTCAAAATTGTGAACAAATGAGTTGCAAACTTTTTAAAAATTTGAAAATTTGAGTCGCAAACAAGCCCTACTTCAAAATGCCGTACTGAGCATCTGAGCAACGTATGCATTGAAACACATCAAAAACATGTCAGCAAATAAATGTTAGTTCACAAAGGTGATCAATGTCTACAGAAAACATAGACAAGACATCATTTCGGGTAATTGCTATCACAGAATGGATTTACAATAACAAAAACATAATATTGATAGGAAATCATCGTTGAGTCTGATATTTTTGCATGATAAAAACATACCAGGAATTCTGGTAAGCACCATTATTACTCGTCAAATGTCGTCCACAATATTTTTCAACCGGGAGCAGTATCTACTTTGTAACCAATTGCAACACCAGTCTTGTGTAAATTACCCAACGATTACATAATTTGTTTTCAAGACGCAGACATCAAAAGAAATGAGAATTCAAATTTCTTAACAGCAATTGTAGTAACATTATTGGAATCTTCTATCAAACTGTGCAAATGACAAAAACAAACGTCTCTATTAATCTCACGGACAAGACCAAATATATATTCAAACAAAATTTGTCTTGAATAGGAATAATATTTATGCTGAAAATATAATTCTTAAAGAGATACTTTCAAAGTTTTGGGTTGAAAAAATAAATTCTAAACAGACTTATTGTTTATAATTTAATATTAAATTACACATTTAATATGTACATTCACAACCAATTCTTGGTAAATTGTGAGTAATATATTTGTGTTTAACCCAGCAAAAGTAATAAATTTAAATTTCAACTGTCATTTTAAAACCACAGTCCCTTTAAGTAGAAATATGGCAATACTTAATAAGCCATTGTTCTTTATCTGTCCCAATTTAGAGCCTACACAGCAAAACAACAACATTCCTTCTCTTTTTCCACAATTTATCACTGCCTACAGTTGAAAAAACAAGTCATCTGGTAAAGATAAGAAGCGTTATTTACCTTTCCCCATAAAGTCATTTTCCCCAAACATTTGTCTAGTTTTTTGTAGGTAAATTGCATGACTAACATCTGCCTCTGTTCCTCAAACTGTTAATTACAAAATTCCCTCCAACAGGCATATCAGCTTTAATGTAATTCCCTCAGTCTGTGATCCAAGATTTGGCCAATTAGAGCTTCTCAGTGTAATAAGTCTTGACATGCGGATGAAACATTGTTCCTGTGCAAATGAAAAGTGCAATTGAAAAGAAGAAAATGTCTTAAATTTTGGCAGCAAAAAAAAGAAACATAAAAACTTCATAATATTTCTGTAGTGATGTAAAAAATGATAGTTTTCCATTACAAGTTCATTTACTTATGACATAGGGGGTAATCACGTGACAATCAAGATGGTGACGTCCGTGCCGAAACAGATTTTTTTTAACGTTTTACACCCTTCATTACTTTTATTTAATTGTTAAATACCGCTAACTTTCCAGTCATATCAGTAAGAAAGTGATTAGAGTTCATTTCGTATTAATATTCGCATTATATCTTGACTTAACACGCTAGGTGATCCTGCTAAGAAATGTTGTAGCGAGTACAGTCGAGATATAGCGCGAATATTAATAAGAAATAAACGCTAATCACTTTAAAGGGTATAAAACTGCGAAAAATATCTGTCTATGCATGGACGTCGCCATCTTGATCTTCAGGTGATTATCCCCTCTGAAGGAATGACATTGCAATGTTATAATCATGAATAAAGACTTGTCAAATAATTGAGTTACCGTATTATGTAACGTTCGCCACAAATTAAATGTCCAAACAGGACATTGCAAATCTAGTTCCGATTTTTTTTAATATTTGATCATTTTCATTTAGAACATGGAACCGGCACAGCTTTTAATACACACAAAAGATCAATAAATTTCATCTGAAATACATTATTCTGAAGTTGCCAATTTTGTATTGCATAATTTTACGAAACATATGATGGCAGTAAATAAATTTCCCATATTTTCACAACCATGGATATCTCATCCCATTAGTGTTTAAATATTGACCTCCGACCTAAACAATCAACGGGGTTCAATTGGTTCTGTATTTAAGCCATTTAATATCCACTGATAATTTTGTATGTTTTGATGGGGCTGAAGCATCCTTTTGGTTTATACCCATATTTCCCAAGACTTGGACAAATAAGAGTTCTTAGCGTTTAAATATTGACCTCGACCAAAACAATCAATGGGGTTCAATTGGTTCTGTATTAAAGTCATTTGATATTCACTGATAATTTTGTATGTTCTGATGGGAACTTAAGCATCTTTTCCGTTTAAGGTTTAATGAGGAATATTCAGCCATTCAAAAACTCCGCACAATTAGAGCCAATAGTATTCAAAGTGTTAGTCATTATTCTGAGATAGGGGGTTAAACGGGTTATTAGCATGACCAAAAAAATCCTGATTATCAGGGACAGTCATACACGCCATACGTCTCGATTTTGTCGGGACAGCCCTGCCTTTGGGCTGTTTGTCCCGCTGTCCCTGAGTTTGAGATAAGTTGTTTACAATAAATGAGAAAATATGCAAAATGCACACATCGCATATATTCTTACGTACCAGCGATGGCACCAAGTTCTTGTTTGGCACGAACGGCGTCCGCACCAGCTGGAAACTTGACAAATTCCGGCACTCTAGAAGCCAAAATGTCACTGACCTGTGCACAGACACGGCTAACCGTTGCCTGTGACAGGCCAGTGCTGTCTCCCACAGTTAGTTGGAGGTCGCCACTGGCCACGTACCTCAGGGAGGTATAAATATAAAAAAGCGACTTTATTCTTAATTATTTTTCGGCACTCTTCCGATTATTCAAGACTTGTTTTTGATTGGCATGCCATTTGTTGATTAGATTTTACGCAAAAACGCAATGTGACTTGCAAATTAATATTTATTGAACCAAATTTGCTGCAAGCACGCAATTCATTATGGGATGCAATAATATTGATTGCTATCACAGGCAGTGAATTTTTGTCCAGTAACATTTGCTGGTTGTGCATAAGAAATGTCCAGTTTTATATCGAGCTTGACATGTACTACATGAATGGCAATCTTTTAAATGGATCGAATTCGTAGGTTATGGTTTTAACTTGAGACTTAGATGAAACCTATATATTTTAGCTTAATTGATCAGGGATATTTTTCCTCTTTATAAAGTACCGATAAAAGGTACTTTCCCAATTGAGGAAAAACTACAAAATTCCCGATTGCCGTCTCAAAAGTTCACAAAAGGAAGGAAAATGTTGTCAGTTTCAATCCAAAAGTGCATTATCTGCAAGTGAACAAATAAAATGAGAACTGAAACCAAACATTTCAAGCCAAAATGCATGCAAATGAATATTTGAATTGATTTGTGCAATTTATACACAGCAATTAAAAAACGCCCATAATTCCGAATATAAAGATTTCACAACGCAAATTTTCCCTATTTCAGGGGTTTTTGCGCTAACTTACCCCAATTGGTACGGTACGGGTATTTTTCTAATTTGAGAAAAAAAATGCTGTTGATTCGAATCATAGCTTACCAATTTTTGAGACACACTTCTGTCTGTTTCAATTGAAGAACCAGTATCCTGAGAATTTTTCAAATAGCGTGGATCGAACTTGGATTTCATTACCACAAGGCAGGCAACTTCAGACTCGAAATCAACATTATTTTAATCTATTGGAAAATCTAAAAAAATGTGTTTAATTTGTCCAAAAATAGTTTATGGTATAAACTTTTAAGATTATACAGTATTTCAACATAATTGATTTAACAGGATATTATAATACTGCCTTTAGAACCTTTAAATAAATTAATATTCTTGTTTTTTTTTACCACAAAATCCCACACTACATTTAAGCCTGAGCGCAACAAGTCTGTTCTTTAATGCATATCAACAATCGTTCTGTATCAGCGTCATCCACGGCGAATCCAATTGTGGCCAACCGGCCATTTTTACCTGCAGTCTGCTATGGAAGACGTTATTTAGCATGATGTCTAGACATTGTATCATGGTTGTAACATGGCAGGAAATCTTTATCGATTTACAATTATGGGGCGAAAGAAAGAATTGCAGTCGTTTTCAGAGAGTTGAGTTTATATCCATATCGGCTGGCATTGGAACTGGCAAATTCTATTACTGTAGCAGACATGCAATCACAAGATGCATCTGTAACATTATATCGAGCTATCTGCGTGTTTTGCGCATATTTTTCCAAGATGTTGCTAATTTGTTCCTGCCACAAAAATGCGCTGGTTTAAGTATGGGATTTGAGAGCAAAGTAATTAACGGAGAAAACTTCTAATGTGTATGTACTTCTTTATTTGATTGTAGCGCAAAACATATAGGGCAACACAACAGGAAAATAACAATTATAGTGAACAATATAACAGAATAACTAGAATAATATTTACTGTTTAAAACGTATGTTGCTAAATTGTCATTTTTCAATTATATGAACATACCAGCGAGTTTGTTCATCTTTTAAAAAGTAACCGGAAAGGGTTCTTTCCCGATTGAGGAAAAACTACAAAAGTCCCAAAAGGAAGGAAAATCGTGTCAATTTTGTTCTACAGGTGCATTTATCTGAAAGTAAACAAATAAAATGAGCCCTGAAACTGAACATATCAAACGAAAAGGCATGTAAATCAATATTTTAATTGGTTTGTGCAATTAAAACCAAGCAATTAAAAATTCAGAGAGCAGCCGCTGCAGAACGGGCGCAACAACCTGATACTGAAAAATCTGCAGTTCCAGGCCGCTCAACAGGTCGCCCTCAACTAGGACCTTATATCCGGCCTTATACCTGTTGTAGGTTCTGGGAGGGCATATCTGGGTATCTAGTTGGGCCCTCAACTAGGGTCTTATACCTGTGTGTTGTAGGTTTTGGGAGGGCATATCTTGGTATCTAGTTGGGCCCTCAACCAGGGTCGTATAGCTGTGTATTGTAGATACTGGGAGGCTATAGCTGGGTATCTAGTGGGGCCATCAACCAGGGCCTTATTTCCGGCTTATACCTTTGGTAGGTACTGGGTGGGCAAAGCTGGGTATAGTGGGGTCCATATTCAGGCCTAATCTCCGGTCTTATACCTGTGGTAGGTACTGGGAGAGAAAAGCCGGGTATCTTGTTGGGCCCTCAAAAAGGGCCTTATCTCTGGCCGTGTACCTATGATAGATACTGGTAGGGCATAGCTGGGTACCTAGTGGGACCTTTATTTGGGGGCCTTATATTCAGGTGTACTTCTAGAGAGGGCTTGGGACCCTATACCAGTGGTGATACTGGTTGGAAAAAAAAATCAGCTTAATGTCTGTGGACGGTACTTCTGTGTGGGCAAAGGAGAGGTCTCATTGTTGGCATGTGTGGGTATCTAGTTAGCTCTTATTGGACGAAGCCTCCTATGGTTGGTTCTTAGTGAGCTCTTGGACAATTTAAAAGGGGCTGTACACCTTTGGCTATATATTGTAGCCTATGGGGCTCTTATATTGAACTCAATGATAGTAATAACAAATAAGAAAATTACTTTTGTTTGAAAGTACTTTAAGTGATGTGTAGCCCAAACAGAATGTTCTTTTCAAACAAAATCAAAATGAAATGTTGTTAGGATCTTTGATTCTTATAAAAAGACAAATTTACAACAAATCTGTAAATAGGAGTTATATCGAAATTTAAGACATTTGAGTCTGCCTCTGAGTTGGTATTGAAGACAATCAATTCTAAATGGTCCATTGCCATGAAACATTCTCTATCTAGACAAATTAGAAAAAAATGGCCAATCCAAATTGACAAGAGGATGAAAGTGTAGTATTTTGCAAGTATGATTTGACATTTGGTAATCCTAGACACTGTAAATTATGTCTGAATTGATGTTTCGTGGCTGGCCTCATGGGGAATGTCATGCAGTAAAACACGTATGATGTTTTACATTGGACTGCTGCTTCAGGCGTAGATTCCTTGGATCGAAGACAGCCAGTATCTTTGTATTCAGTGGCTGAACTTTATTATTACAAGCCGTTATTTATGGGCTTCCGACATCCTTAGCAACAGTCTGTATGGAGTTTTCAATATAAATCGTTGAAGCCTTAAAAGGACTGTAAACCACGAATGACGAAAAAGAAAAGTTCTAAAATACCGTATTTTTTGCAATTATTAGTTTATATTGATTAACATATCATCATATTTAAGCGAAAAAAACACTTAAATTAAAAAAAATGACATTGTACTTTATTTTGTTTGAAAACTTCCTTATTTTATTGCAAAATCTACAGGAAGTTGATTAAGGAAACAAAATGACACTAAAACTGATTTGTTCATTTATTTGTAAAGTGTTGTGAAAATGCAATTTTAATAAATGTTATATTTATGTTGAGATATCCAACCAGGCATCAGATGTTTGTGTTACAATTATAAAAATATATTTTGGGCTACACATCACTATTAAATTAACAGGAGTAAGTTCATAAGTGCCCTACAATAGAATTGGAGCCCATTACAATCTTGTTGTTTCTGGAAATAAAAGTGTAATGGATGTCATTTGCCATTATATTTGATATTTAGATCAGTACTTTTACCCCTAATGCTTTAATCTATGATAAATATATACAAACTTTACCCACATTGTTATGTTCTTGTTATGTTGCATTTTGTATGATAGGTAGACATTGCTATTTCTATAAGTTGCAATTCTGTTTCCGACCATTAATGTATAACGACCGATTTGCCTACGATTGCTTTCAATGCCTCCCTACCTATGTTACATGTATATGCCTGTAAAAAAAACTTTTATCTGTTAATGTTGGGTTGACAACACGTTATTATGGCAGTAACTATAGCAACCGTGGCTTGAAGATTTATTGTTTTCAATAGTAACAGCATGACATGTTTTTAAAATGGCATAGTTAAGTATCTTTGCCACTTGTTGTATATGTTTATTAATATTCTCATATTATTGTTTCCAGACCTTCTCTATTATTTGTTTTGCAATATTAACATGAAATCAAGTCTTCTTTGTATGACTTTGTCTCATATTCTTTCATTTCATTTCACCATAGTCGTGATATGTTATGGGTATTATTGTTGTGTTGTTGTTTTCAGCTGAAAACAGTTTCTTTTTCAGATGTATTGATTAAGGGAATGGAACTGCAATTAAGAATCTATTTTCAGTTTTTTTGCTGGGTACTGAGTTTACAGTTAGTAATTCACTATCAAAATGGATTTCCAACTTTAGTACATACATTCACCCATCACCAGTGAAGCCTTGACATTTAAGAGGTTTACCAAAATATTAAGCCTTGGCAATAAACTGGATAACCAGTTTATTTTTATGCCTGACAAAGTGGGAGGCATAAAGCATAGCACATGTTGGTCCGAACGTCCATCCATACATACATCCTTTCGTAAGTACATCCCAAAGCTTCTGTTTTTTTTAACTTCTCCACAACTACTGGGTTGATCTTGCTCAAACTTTTACAGTTGAATGACCTTAATATGTAGATGATTTTAAATACAGAAATTTGGGCTGTAATGATTTTTGTTGCAGAATTATGGCCCTTTGTATGTTTTTCTATTAAAGAATAATATAGTCTCCTGAAGCTTCCGTTTTTAACTCCTCTTCAACTACTGGGTGGATCTTGCTCAAACTTTCACAGTTTTATGACCTTTATGTGTAGATGATTGAACATAAATATATTTTTGGCTACAATAAGTGTTTGAAGGATTATGGCCCTTTGTCGGTTTTTCCAATGTAAATTAGTTAGTCCTTAAATGTTGTGTTTTCAACTGCTCTTTAACCTCAAAATTGTGAAGTTGAATGGCCTTAATGTGAACATGATTGTTAAGCAAGGAATTTCTTCTGTGACTAGTTTTGGCAGAATTATTGCCCTTTGTCTGTTTTTTCACTATAGAATATATCATTGCAAACGTGTGTGTGATTCAACTCCTCTTTATCTACTGGGTGCATCTGGCCTTGGTATTCAAATGATTACCAGCTTATCATGTCTTTGGATGTGAATTATATACCAGTATTTCCCACTTTGACATTTGAATGGTTCATCCTTGTCATTTTTAGCAATTAGACTGGTTATGATATGTGAATATTTATGTCACAAAAGAAACAGAAACCACACTTGTACATGCTTTGTTGGTTTAAATATGTTACCCGCCTTTCTCATAACCACTCGACAACAGAAATAACGACCCCTGCATTGCGACAGGTGATTCAACAAACGGTGAGATGTCGTGAACTCTTGAGCATTTAAGTTAACATCACTCTTTATTTCGTATCCTTTCCTTCAGAAAAGCCACTCTGATTTTAATTTTGCCTTGAGGTAATTACAAATCCAAGTGTTTTTCAAACCAGAACGGCCTATTGTCCATTAATGTTTTCCAAATTAAGCGTTTAAAGACTTGTGAACTAATGTGCCCTTAGTTTCTTTCTCAGAAATTAATCCGGTTGGCTTTTCACATTAAACGGACATTCACTGTCTTATAATAATGTTCTTTTTGCTCAAATAGACACTATTGGTATATTTATTTTAGAAGGCCAATGGGAGATAATCTTTATGTTCTCTTTTGGAGTTGCTTTGGGTAGTTTGTGGTGTCTTACCGTGTTGTGTTTTGTTGTGTTTAGCAGGATCATTAAATTTTGTATAATTTTATCCCAGAATATGTTATCGAGCCCTTTGTTTGTTTCGTTTGCTTAAATATTATCGCTTAATGTTTATATATATTAATCATAAATATGTGTGCACATGTATCAACTTATGATGGAGGAGTAAATTGCATGACTAACATCTGCCTCAGTTCCTCAAACTGTTAATTACAAAATTCCCTCCAACAGGCATATCAGCTAGAATGTAATTCCCTCAGTCTGTGATCCAAGATTTGGCCATTTAGAGCTTCTCAGTGTAATAAGACTTGACATGCGGATGAAACATTGTTCCTGTGCAAATAAAAAGTGCAATTGAAAAGAAGAAAATGTCTTAAATTTTGGCAGCAAAAAAAAGAAACATAAAAACTTCATAATATTTCTGTAGTGAGGTAAAAAAAAGATAGTTTTCCATTACAATTTCATTTACTAATGACATAGGGGGTAATCACGTGACAATCAAGATGGTGACGTCCGTGCCGAAACAGATATTTTTTTAACGTTTTACACCCTTCATTACTTTTATTTAATTGTTAAATACCGCTAACTTTCCAGTCATATCAGTAAGAAAGTGATTAGAGTTCATTTCGTATTAATATTCGCATTATATCTTGACTTAACACGCTAGGTTATCCTGCTCAGAAATGTTGTAGCGAGTACAGTCGAGATATAGCGCGAATATAAATAAGAAATAAACGCTGATCACTTTAAAGGGTATAAAACTGCGAAAAATATCTGTCTATGCATGGACGTCGCCATCTTGATCTTCAGGTGATTATCCCCTCTGAAGAAATGACATTGCAATGTTATAATCATGAATAAAGACTTGTCAAATAATTGAGTAACCGTATTATGTAACGTTCGCCACAAATGAAAGGTCCAAACAGGACATTGCAAATCTAGTTCCGAATTTTTTTAATATTTGATCATTTTTATTTAGAACATGGAACCGGCACAGCTTTTAATACACACAAAAGATCTGAAATACATTATTCTGAAGTTGCCAATTTTGTATTGCATAATTTAACGAAAAATATGATGGCAGTAAATAAATTTCCCATATTTTCCCAACCATGGACCCTTAAGAGTTCTCATTCCATTAGTGTTTAAATATTGACCTCAAACCTAAACAATCAACGGGGTTCAATCGGTTCTGTATTTAAGCCATTTAATATCCACTGATAATTTTGTATGTTTTGATGGGGCAGAAGCATCCTTTCGGTTTATACCCATATTTCCCAAGACTTGGACAAATAAGAGTTCTTAGCGTTTAGATATTGACCTTGACCAAAACAATCAATGGGGTTCAATTGGTTCTGTATTAAAGTCATTTGATATTCACTGATAATTTTGTATGTTCTGATGGGAACTTAAGCATCTTTTCCGTTTAAGGTTTAATGAGGAATATTCAGCCATTCAAAAACTCCGCACAATTACAGCCAATGGTATTCAAAGTGTCAGTCATTATTCTGAGAAAGGGGGTTAAACGGGTTATTAGCATGACCAAAAAAATCCTGATTATCAGAGACAGTCATACACGCCATACGTCTCGATTTTGTCGGGACAGCCCTGCCTTTGGGCTGTTTGTCCCGCTGTCCCTGAGTTTGAGAAAAGTTGTTTACAATAAATGAGAAAACTTGCAAAATGCATTCTTACGTACCAGCGATGGCACCAAGTTCTTGTTTGGCACGAACGGCGTCCGCACCAGCTGGAAACTTGACAAATTTTGGCACTCTAGAAGCCAAAATGTCACTGACCTGTGCACAGACACGGCTAACCGTTGCCTGTGACAGGCCAGTGCTGTCTCCCACAGTTAGTTTGAGGTCGCCACTGGCCACGTACCTCAGGAAGGTACATACTGTCAGGGCGACCGGAACTGGCAGGCTCCGCATAGTGTTGCGACTTAATTCGTCCTCGCTAAGATCACAAATTACTACAATCCCCGGTCGTGTGAAACGAAATCGTTTGTACAGTTCTATATCACGATACATTTCCAACGGGTTTGACCGATCCAAAAACACTTTTTCCACTCTAATATTATGATTACGCAAGTAGCGTCGTGCGGCGGCCATTTTCTAAAGTAAACGCGCATACGACGTTACGTCATTACGTAAGTCTAAACATTGCAGACTTAGCATTTGAGACTTACCTTTCTGAGTCTGAGTCTAAAACTAACCATTTTATGTTTCGTGAAATAAGTTTTGTAAGGCTGAGTCTGAGTCTGAGTCAGAATCTTGAGCTGAGTCTAAGATTTGAGACTTACGTACATTGGTGAACACGGCTCCAGGCCATTTTGGGATTGGGATTTTGCTTGTGCGAAAAGTCCACTAATTTGGGAAAAACTAATTTAATATAACTCTTTATAAAAATTCCAATTGTAAGAACAAAATGCTGTAAATTTATTAATATACTTTGTTAGGTGAAATTGAAATAAAATTGAGACATAATAATCATAAGACACTTATTTAAAAATAAATAAAAAAATATTTTAAAATTTGGATTTTTTTTCTAATTTGTATTTTTTTCAAATGTTTTTTTTTTACCATTTCGCTTTTAGAATGTATCCTTTAAACGGACAGGAAAAGGCGTGCAATTTGTCCCTGAATTTGTAAAAAACTATGTTGGTTCTATGAGTTTACTTTAATATTCGCAATGAAAGCTCTGTTTTGATAAAACTTGCCACCACTAATTCATTGATTGTCCTCTTATTGCCCAAATTATCCCCACTCTAAGCTGGTACCAGTTTTTTTGTTCACACTTTATAGCGAATTTTTGGCAAATTAGGGATTATATCAGGCATTAGTACGTGCAAGTTTTTTAATGAGTTTTTATCCTGTGTATTATGCGCAAGTATTTTATGTAAAATCATGGATTTTGCCATCAAACAGACAAACACAAATACAATTGTTTGTTTCACATAAATTTACTTTTGATTTGAATCAATTTACAGAAAATAGTTTGAGAATGTTGCATAAATCTAAATTAAAATTGACAATTGGTCCAGTTTAGACTGCACAGGCTAATCTGGAGCAACACTATGCACATGCATTGAGCCCGGTTTTCTCAGAGCGCAGCACATGTCTATGTTTAATCACAATTGTAGCTTAATCTCATAAGATTAAGATATTCACAGATATGTAATCTTCGATTATGGGGACTTAATTACAAGCGCAGATTTCAAGTTATTCAGACAGCGAAATTGTCCATTAAAATGCAATCCATTACATCAGTGCCAGCAAAATTGCTCCATAATTGAGTGCAGTAAATACATTAGCAGAAAACTGCATGTTGCTTAACTTCAAATCAATTCATCAACACTTGATTACACTGAAACCCTGGGGCTGATAATGGGGAACTTTCTAATTAAACTTTAAGTTTCAAATCTTATCCAACTTATTTTTGTTTAGATTCATTATCTCCCCTTATCACATGAAGGACATCACATCAATAACAGCTTAGACTGATGCAGATATTTCTGTTGTTCATCACATTTTATTTGTCTTTGAATCTACTTTGCTTCTACCATAGCATGCTGGCCATTCTGATGACAAAACTTGACTGTGTAAAGTTTACAGGATTTGTCTTCCTTTATATTTCATATATGAGGATGACCCTCCTCCCTTCCATCCAACCATCAAGAGGAAGATCTAGAGTGCAAAGGAAATGTTCTTTGCCCTGTTCCTCTTTGCTGTCCCAATCTACCACCCCCCTGCTGCCCCACAAACCTGCTGTCCCACACCCCTTCTGCCACCCTTCTGTCCAACACCCCTTCTGTCGCACCCACTTTTGTCCCCACCCCTTCTGTCCCACACCCCTTCTGCCCCACACCCCTTCTGTCTCACACCCCTTCTGTCCCACACCCCTTCTGTCTCACACCCCTTCTGTCCCACACCCCTTCTGTCTCACACCCCTTCTGTCCCACACCCCTTCTGTCTCACACCCCTTCTGTCCCACACCCCTTCTGTCTCACACCCCTTCTGTCCCACACCCCTTCTGTCTCACACCCCTTCTGTCCCACACCCCTTCTGTCTCACACCCCTTCTGTCCCACACCCCTTCTGTCTCACACCCCTTCTGTCCCACACCCCTTCTGTCTCACACCCCTTCTGTCCCACACCCCTTCTGTCTCACACCCCTTCTGTCCCACACCCCTTCTGTCTCACACCCCTTCTGTCCCACACCCCTTCTGTCTCACACCCCTTCTGTCCCACNCAGGCCAGTGCTGTCTCCCACAGTTAGTTGGAGGTCGCCACTGGCCACGTACCTCAGGGAGGTACATACTGACAGGGCGACCGGAACTGGCAAGCTCCGCATAGTGTTGCGACTTAATTCGTCCTCGCAAAGATCACAAATTACTACAATCCCCGGTCGTGTGAAACGAAATCGTTTGTACAGTTCTATATCACGATACATTTCCAACGGGTTTGACCGATCCAAAAGCACTCTTTCCACTCTTATATTATGATTACGCAAGAAGCGTCGTGCGGCGGCCATTTTCTAAAGTAAACGCGCATACGACGTTAGGTCATTACGTAAGTCTAAACATTGCAGACTTAGCATTTGAGACTCACCTTTCTGAGTCTGAGTCTAAAACTAACCATTTTATGTTTCGTGAATTAAGTTTTGTAAGGCTGAGTCTGAGTCTGAGTCAAAATCTTGAGCTGAGTCTAAGATTTGAGACTTACGTACATTGGTGAATACGGCTCCAGGCCATTTTGGAATTGGGATTTTGCTTGTGCGAAAAGTCCACTAATTTGGGAAAAACTAATTTAATATAACTCTTTATAAAAATTCCAATTGTAAGAACAAAATGCTGTAAATTATATTAATATACTTTGTTAGGTGTAATTGAGATAAAATTGAGACATAATAGACACTTATTTAAAAATAAATAAATAAATATTTAAAAATTTGGATTTTTTTCTAATTTGTATTTTTTTTAAATGTTTTTTTTACCATTTCGCTTTTAGACTGTATCCTTTAAACGGACAGGAAAAGGCGTGCAATTTGTCCCTGAATTTGTAAAAAACTATGTTGGTTCTATGAGTTTACTTTAATATTCGCAATGAAAGCTCTGTTTTGATAAAACTTGCCACCACTAATTCATTGATTGTCCTCTTATTGCCCAAATTATCCCCACTCTAAGCTGGTACCAGTTTTTTTGTTCACACTTTATAGCGAATTTTTGGCAAATTAGGGATTATATCAGGCATTAGTACGTGCAAGTTTTTTAATGAGTTTTTATCCTGTGTATTATGCGCAAGTATTTTATGTAAAATCATGGATTTTGCCATCAAACAGACAAACACAAATACAATTGTTTGTTTCACATAAATTTACTTTTGATTTGAATCAATTTACAGAAAATAGTTTGAGAATGTTGCATAAATCTAAATTAAAATTGACAATTGGTCCAGTTTAGACTGCACAGGCTAATCTGGAGCAACACTATGCACATGCATTGAGCCCGGTTTTCTCAGAGCGCAGCACATGTCTATGTTTAATCACAATTGTAGCTTAATCTCATAAGATTAAGATATTCACAGATATGTAATCTTCGATTATGGGGACTTAATTACAAGCGCAGATTTCAAGTTATTCAGACAGCGAAATTGTCCATTAAAATGCAATCCATTAAATCAGTGCCAGCAAAATTGCTCCATAATTGAGTGCAGTAAAAACATTAGCAGAAAACTGCATATTCCTTAACTTCAAATCAATTCATCAACACTTGATTACACTAAAACCCTGGGGCTGATAATGGGGAACTTTCTAATTAAACTTTAAGTTTCAAATCTTATCCAGCTTATTTTTTTTTAGATTCATTATCTCCCCTTATCACATGAAGGACATCACATCAATAACAGCTTAGACTGATGCAGATATTTCTGTTGTTCATCCCATTGTATTTGTCTTTGAATCTACTTTGCTTCTACCATAGCATGCTGGCCATTCTGAAGACAAAACTTGACTGTGTAAAGTTTACAGGATTTGTCTTCCTTTATATTTCATATNGGGACTACGCTTTGACGTCGTCAGCCCCCAGTGACGCTATTCATATAGTTCTATAGGGAATACCGGGTCAGCATTTTAAACAATTTGTAAGTTTGCGGCCTACCTTTGCCACAGGAACAACAGGGATCTTCATAATTTAAGTGTTGTGACCAAACGTATGTATGAAATGAGCAAACTCACAAAGTGCGAAGTTATTGCATAGAGAGGTGTTTAAAACATGTGTTCTGGTAAAGTTGACCTTGACATTAAAGGGACCTTTTTACAGATTTTGGCATGTATTGAAGTGTGTCATTAAATGCGTTAAATTGATAAATGTAAAACATTGGATCTAAATAGCTCTAGTAAAAAAACAAGAGTAAGTTTAAAGAAAGAAAAACGGTAATCCTCAATTGGGCTCGCGCTTTTAACGCTTTATAATGTTCAGGTTTTCAAATCGTCAACAGATGCATAAAATGGATATTTTTGAGCATAGTAAATGTTCAGAATTACTGTTTCCTCGCAAAATTCATTAATACAATTTTGTCAATTTACCAAAACGTAAAAAGGTCCCTTTAAAGGGATTTGTTTACAAATTGTAATTTTGATGGAGTTTAATTGCAGATGTATGCAATGACTTTCCCAGATAATCGTTTCTGTTCTAGTCATTGTCAATCCATCCGACATCCCGCCCATCATTCCTTCTGTCCATCTCATACTTTTTGCTAGATCTCATATACGAATAATCCGTATTTGCTGAAATTGTGTATGCAGCTTCAGGGTGGACATGCGCATTGTGTTCGGGCATTCCGCACCAATGATTTTTTAAGGAGTAATTGCTCGATAATTAAATGACACTTTAATAGGTTTTTTCAAGATCTCAGGAACTTATAATTTTAATTTGGTGAAAATGTATATACAGTATCAATATTGGTTAGACATGTGCATGCTGTCAGTTTGTTTACCTTCAGCGGTTTTTGAGACTGTTGTTGCCCTACAAATAGCAATTTGTTTCGGCATGAAAGTTTGAACACATATTAACAGAATTTGATGGTTAAACTTCATATGTAGCATCCTTTTATGATGAACATGCGCGCATTGTTCCGCTCCAAGGATATTTCAGATAGTAATTGCCCTTTGATTAATAATGACATTTTTTCAAATTCCTTGCGAAAAAGCTCATTATGGCAGCCACATGTGTAGAGTCTGCATGCGTGTGTTTGAGCTTGTACGGACTGTTACTTTGCCATTCATCTTGAGATTTTGGACAAACTTACCGCAAATGATCATCATCATAAGGCTACGTGTCGCTTGTAACAGTCGTCTTTTGAACTCAAAGACCAAGGTTACACTTAAATGTCAAAGGTAACAAGTGGGCATCTTTTTATTCGTCATGCGATTTGAAATAACTTACCACAAATGACCACAATGAGAAGACGGCATTTCGCGTATAATACTTGTCTTCCTGCCCCAATGGCCTAGGTCATACTTAGAGGTCAAAAGTCAAGTTTGGTCGTAAAACTGCTTGTCCAAACTGTTAATGTGCCATTCATTATCCAATTAAAAACAACGTACTACAAATGACCTGATGTGTCGCCTGTAAGTCCTGTCTCCCTACCTCCAAGGTCAAATTTCAAGGTTAAAAATTGAATTTGGCAAAAGAAAACCCACTCTACTCATTGTCATTCATCATGCAAGTTTTAATTAACTTACCACAAATGCTTACCATGTGGAGAAGGTGTGAGACCTCTTGGGTAAAGGTCAAACTACAGGTTTAATGTCAAATAGGTGCATGGTGCAGTTTGATAAAAAAAACAAGAGATGTGTTTGTCAGAAACGCAATGCCCCCTAATGCGCCGCTTTGATTTTTAATTTTTTCTTTGACCTTGAAGGATGACCTTGACCTTTCACCACTCAAAATGTGCGGCTCCATGAGATACACATGCATGCCAAAGAAGAAGTTGCTATCTTCAATATTGCAAAATTTATGACAAAACTTTAAGATTTCTTAAAGTTTTGGACAGACAGACAGACAGAATGACAGACAGACACATTATTCACATTGCGTTGGACATGTTGCCTATTGGCATCTAGTTTAATTGAACTTGAATTATTAGAGCATGATAAGATTGTACATCAGTATTCTTATAAGGATGGAATTGAATATATTGTCAGGTCCTTACGCTCCAATATTTTTTTCAGAATTGATTTCCATTCAATGAATAATTTGTTTCAGCACTAGATCTTGGACATATTAGATTTATTTAACACTGACTGCACAAATAAAGCTGATCTTTCAGTGTGTTGACATAAAGGACAAGTATTTACAGATTAAAGGTACTTGTAAACTGGTTAAGTGTCCATCAAACAACCAGGATGAGTGGATGAAATGGAAAACATCTATAACTAAAGCTTTGTCACAGACGTGATGTATACCCCCACATGCTGCATTGAAACAGAATATTTTGCATTCTGTCTTCCGAACACGAAAGTAGCTAACTTATGGCTATTTTTAAGAATTATTATGCCATTATCAATTATGGCCATTTTGACCATTGAACTCTTGAATTCTTTAGCATGACACGCCGTCCAATGACTGTGAAAGAAATTAATGAACAGAGTCATTTTAAAATCTCACAATGAATTAAAATCTCACAATGAACGACAAAGGTAGGGCCCGGACAAGCTGATTTATGGCCATTTTTTACCTTTGAACTGAAAGTGTGACCTTGACCTTGGTGATATCGACATAATTCTTTCGCCTGACAAACCGTCCAATGATGGTCAACAAATGTTCCAAATGAATTTAAAATCTCACAATGAACGACATAGTTATGGCCCGGACAAGCTGATTTATGGCCATTTTTGACCTTTGAACTCAAAGTGTGACCTTGACCTTGGAGATATCGATGCAATTCGTTTGCGCGACACACCGTCCAATGATGGTGAACAAATGTGCCAAATGATTTTAAATTCTCACAATGAACGACATAGTTATTGCCTGGACAAGCTCATTTATGGCCATTTTTGACCTTTGGACTCAAAGTGTGACCTTGACCTTGGAGATGTTGACCAACTTCTTTTGCGCCACACACTGTCCAATAATCGTGAACAAATGTGCCATATGATTTTAAAATCTCACAATGAACGACATACATGTAGTTATGACCTGGACAAGCTCATTTATGGCCATTTTGACCTTTGAACTCAAAGTGTGACCTTGACCTTGGAGATATCGACGTAATTCTTTCGCGCGACACACAGTCCAATAATGGTGAACAAATGTGCCAAATTATTTTATAATCTCACAATGAACGACATAGTTATGGCCCTGACAAGCATTTTACCTTTGAACTTAAAGTGTGACCTTGACCTTAGAGATATCGACTTAATTCTTTCGCGGACACACCGTCCAATGATGGTGAACAAATGTACCGAATGATTTTAAAATCTAACGATAAATAAAATAGTTATGGTCCGGACAAACTTTCGGTTTAAAACGCATTAAGTGACCCCATGACCTAGTTTTTGACCCGGCATGACCCATATTCAAACTTGAGCTATACATCATCTAGATACAACTTCTGACCAAGTTTGATGAAAATCGGATGAAATTTCGGGACAGACAGACCGACAAAGTGACTCCTATATAGCCCCCATTACCAATGGTAATGGGGGTATAATTAACAACAATGGATGATAACTGAAAAAATTCAACTCCATAACTCTGTAAGAGGAGAAATTCTTGTTTTTATACACTTCGTGGCCCGGTTGCTCAAAGCTTTAACGGCCAGTTAAGCTAACGGTCTGTTTACTTGAGACCCAAATAAAATTAATTTTAAAATCAATGTTTTTATAAGACATATGTAAACTATTAAAGCAAACCCATTTGATTACAATTTACAGGTCTATTAAAAGGTTTTCAATAAAGTCACATAAATAATTTGATCAGAAAATTAACGGCTGTTAGCTTAATTGGCTGTTAAAGTTTTGAGCAACGGGGCAAGATGTGTTTGTGAAACACTATGTCCCCCCATATATTTGACCTTTGACCTTGAAGGATGACCTTGACCTTTCACCACTCAAAANCCCAGTATAGACTGGAGGACATAACAAAGTGATTAAAATTGGATCACCGTCTTGGAACTTTCAATACAAAGCATTGCGATTTAAACCGGGCCTTTTTCTTTATATGAGTATTCCTATACATTGAAAATGCACATTTCATCTCTTTTCTGCTCCAATGATTTATTTGGCAGTTATTGACCACCTTTCATTTATACATGTCTATACATGTTTATGCCAGTGACATTTACTGGCATATACCATTTGCCCTTTTCATTATTCCGTCCATCCTTATGAGGTTTACCCTATATGACACATTTCGTATAAAATTAATACCATTGGTACAAAACTTTGATACTTGCATGGATGTTACATTATAGCTCTCCCGACACATCCACATGACCATGACATTGACCTACATTTGGACTAAGACTGAGTCAGAAGGGCCAATTCTTGGTAAACTAAAAATGAAACGTTTCATATAGCATCAATAATGCTTCCTACAAATCGTTTATACTTACAATGATGATGTTTTTAAATACTATCAATATGCCCACATCACTTGACCTCATTTTGACCTTGACCTTCTTTTGAAATAATTCAGAAGGTCAACATTCTTGGTAAACCCTTATTGCCTGCTTCATCAATAATAATGCTACTTTCTTAAAAGCTTAGATACTCTGATCCAAGGCTCAGAACACTGACATCCCCAGACTTCATTTTGACCTTGACAAGGACGTAATTTTGGACTTTTTGTCCATGAATTTGATACTAACAGGCGTCTACCGGGTGCATCAGCATTTATTGAACAAAGCATTTTGTTTAATGAATTTTGTGGTTCCATGTGAGATCTCTGTTCAGAATTAGATGACATGTCAAATGTAGCCTCCTTATAGGACGGACATGTGCATAATGTGATGTTGTTTGACCCGACTGATGTTTTAGGGAACATTGATGAATAACATGACATTTCAAGCTCACCTGAGCTTAACGTGCTCACGGTGAGCATTTGGGACACTTTAAAGTATGTTGACAGTTTGTACTTCTGTGCGTCCGTCATTTTTTAAATTAAATGTCATCTCATCCTGAACCACCGAATTTGACAAAACATAGTTTTCTTGGGTGATCCTCTATGAAAATTGTTAAAATTCTTTCAGTTCGTTGATTAATGAGGTCAAAGGGCCCAACAAGCGGTTTTGACAATGATAACTAATTTGTTTTAAAATTTGGTGTGTAGCATCGGCCAAAACTAAACTTCCCTGGAGGCCACACTTATGACTCAAATGTTGATGAAACTCTACGATTTTACACAACCATGCCCCTTTAAAAATCTAGAAAATGAACTTAGTGAGAACAAATGTTGTTTTCTGTTTTGAAATAAATAGAAAACGACTTTTTCCAACTAGTTTTTTAAGACGAGTGGTGGATTTAGTCATAGTCTAAGTCATTTTTACACAATTTAGCCCTTCAATATTGCTTTTTATTTTTCCTTAACCAAATAGTGAAATGTTGCTAGAATATGTCAGCAAACAAATTTTGAGCCCAACTTTATTTATTAATCGCTCCACTTCTTTGAAAAAAATAAATAGTTAAAATACCTCCTAAATGAGAATTATGCACTGCACCAGTACTCTATGGAAAGAAAGACTTCTTTTGGATGCTTTAATTCAGTATACTTTTGAATGCATATAAACCATTTTTATGAACATCATGTTCAATATTATGCTTATAAAAGTCAACAAGAAATAACAAAATGAAGAATTAATAAGAATAACAGAAAACAGTGTGACTAAATCATACAAATGAATACAAAGTAATGCCAATTGGTAAAAGTTGTGTGAACATTGTGTAACATGTCACAATCTGCCCATATTAGCACCAGATGAACGCTACCATAGATAAGTAACAGGCAGCTTACTATACTATAGTATAAATGTGATTTCCAAATTCAAAATGTTTGTGTTAGTTTCATAGAAATCATCTTGAAATAATGTTACTTTAGGTAAGACATGTGAATGAATATAGAGACATAGTTGACCTTACACTCAAGAGACTAGATTAACCCTTTGAGCGCTGGAACCGGATTTTGAAGGCCTTTGCAAACAGTTTGAATCCAGATGAGACGCCACAGAACGTGGCGTCTCATCAGGATCCAAACTGTTTGCTATTCTGATAGTATTCTTTGAAAAATAATCGAAGCAAATGCTAATTTTAGAAATTTTGCTGACAACATTTTAGCAGACGACAAATTTCCCAGCATGCAAAGGGTTAAATATGTTAAAGTCACACTATTGTGAATTATCCAAATACACTGTGAGCAAAAAAAACAATATAAGGTGTACAAATTATAACATATGAGCCTCACTCTGGGGAGCAGTGGTGTAATGGTAGGACGCTGGCTTAGGGATCGAGGGGTCCCGAGTTCGAATCCCGCCCTGACGACTGGAATTTCCTTGAGCAAGAAATTTATCCCACATCTGCTCCTCTCCACCCAATTGTATAAATGGGAACCTGTGAGGGTAATTAGCTGTGCCATGGCTGCATACTGCGCCAAGTTAACGGACGTCTTATGACTCAGTGAACAGGAAAAAAAAAGTAAAGCGCCTTTGAACGCACATCTCGAGCGAAAAGGGCGCTATATAAATGTGGTATAAAAAAAAGGGGGGGGGGGGTTAAATGCATGTGCGTAAAGAGTAGTCCCAGATTAGTCAACACAAGCTAATCAGGGACGACACTTTCTGTGTTAATGATATTTTCCGTTTAAAGAAAATCTCTTCTTAGCAAAAATCCAGTTTAGGCGGAAAAGCCTGATTAGCCTGTGGGGCTTATCAGGCTTATCTGGGACGAAACTTAGCACACATGCACTAAACCCCCTTTTCACAGAGCAAGGCTCATATAGATGATAAATGACTTAACAATGCATCAACAGTATACAAGAACACAAAATAATATATATTGCACATCTACTTTGTATTATGGTAATATATATAGGCAATCAGTGTATACATAAGTCCCTGGTAACACTTATGGTAAAAATATCATCCGTGTCACTTACATTGCATTGTGAAGACCACAGTATTGAACATTTTTAGTTGACAATAAAACAACACATGTCTAAAACACAAAATGTAGATCAAGAGGTTATCACATCTTTTGGTCCCAATAGCTTTTGTTCCTTTGTTAAAGGCCCTATAAAGGTGACCAATCCAATTATTATGCATCTAAACTGGTCTAATTTTTATCGGATTTCAGTTACTCTTGCATAAAAAATGCTAATAACACGGCTTAGGTGCAACGCTGTCAAGAATTATTGAAGTTATAGCCGTTTCATAATTGGAAGAAATGTTAACAACTTTGCAACTAACGTGGTGTGTAGCCTCAAAGCGGTGACGTATGCTAAAAATAGCCGAAAGAAAATTCAATTTTAATTCTATTTTAAACAACTTTTTACCAGCAGAAAGTAACTAATTAGATCACTACAAACGTTTTAACCATTTAGAAGAGACCTACTTTGTGAGTGATACCGGAAAACGTTGAAAATCAAAGATATATTTTTGGTGACCTGAGTCACTTTCACTTTCACTTTCCCGAGTAAACAGCGATGTAAATAAACTGATTGTTTGTTAACACAATTGACTTGGAGGACACTGTATTTTGAGCTCAAAACAAGTTGTATTGCTCATTTTTTATGGTAATGTCCAATAGCATATATATATTGTTTTTTGATAACCTTTATAAATAAAATATGAAAAAAATATTTAAAAATCGGTAAATAATTACGGATCGTCACCGTTATAGGGCCTTTAACTTAAAAAGTTTAGTGTAAAGTGTCAACAAAAATAACAACAACAAACTACTCCATTGGTCCCAATATTTTGTTTATCCTTCCCTAACTTAAGCAAGTTAAGTTTAACGTGTAGAAGAAAATAACAAAAACAACTACTCAAAATCCAAAAATTACTATGTTATATAGTATTGAATAACTCTGATATCTTGGCTAGCTTGTAATATGTTAGTATGTTCTACTAGGATTATACCAGAGTATAAATTACTAGAAACAAAAAGCTTATTTAACTACATACCAACATTTTTGGGATTATGACTTTGAAGAAAACAATTAATTTAATGCTAATGAAGGTGATGTAGTTTAATAATGAAGCTGAATGTTACAAAGGGACATAGGGCATTAACCTCTAAGTGAATGCATATATCTAAATATAGTCTACAGTTTCTTATTTTTGCAATGCAGTACATGTGAAATATAAATAATTTATAGAATAGTATAAATCAATCCAAATTTAATATAAGCTTATAGCACATACTAAGTGAAAATCATAGATACACAGATGGATAAGAAGATAAAAATACAGTATTAATGTTTACAGATCACATACAATAAAATAACAAGTCATAAACTAAATAAATTAATGTTATGCATCTTGTATGTATCTTTGTGTTTACATTATAGGGTACAAAATCAGAAACATAAAACATTCAGTGATTGAACAGGTTCAAGACCTAGATGCATCCATAACTGAAAAATTGATGCTTCATTCAAGATGTATCGCATAAGGAGTTTAAATAAGTTGCTTCATACTGGGCACTTAAAGACCATAAATTGCATTTGACCCCAAATGTTTCCTGTTTATTTGGCAAGATGGGCATTTGGGATGAAATTCAAGTGCATTTGACCATAAATGTATCCTGTTTATTTGGCAAGATGGGCATTTGGGATGAAATTCAAGTGCAATTGACCCCAAATGTATCCTGTTTATTTGGCAAGATGGGCATTTGGGATGAAATTCAAGTCCACAATTACAGTTTAAAAGACCTTTAGAAAGGGCTGAACAAACTTAATTATATACAGAAGGAAAAATGGAGACACTTAAGGACTGAGAATTATTCTGAGAAATGAATAAAGGTGGATAGTTAATCAAGTTGAATGTATTCCTACATAGTACTTAGATTTTCCTTTAAATGTGTTGAAGATTATATAGTCTGCAGTGCAAAAAAAATTGTTATGACAATATAAATATTTTGGAGCCACTGTCAACTTTACACATAAGTATTGTGACAATAATTACTTACTCCTTTTACAGTGTGAAGAGAGAATATACTTGTAACAATACATGTTATACAGGTATATATTCAAATAATCATAGTAAAAAAAACATCCATATTGCTAACAGGAAAGAAGCAGGTGCAAATAGCAAGGCACAAAGTATAAAGGAGTTTGTCATATTGATGGGTAAAACCCCAAAACAGACAATAAAATATTCTGTTGATAGATTACCATTAAGTGCAAATTAGGATATATGGAGTACACACTTTTCATAAGGCAATTTCGTTAATGCATATAACGCTAAAAACAATACATATATAAGACATCAATTCGAGCAAATGGATGTTCTGATTTATCCTCAGTAATCATGTTCAGTATTGTTTTCTTCACTTTAAACAAAGAGCACTTGATAAAACCCTTACATGGGCCCTGCAGTCTCAGTCTGTAACCAGCTTCTCTGTGTCTGTCACACCTTCCACTCCGGCCTCACTTTCCGATGGCAACACTTCCATACTGTTGTCATGGAGATAAGAACAGTCATGTCTGTGGTCAAGCGCTTCTTCACCATTATCAGTCACGTCACATGAGGTGTCTTCAATTGCATGGTTTGTAATGTTTGAACACTGCGTAGCATCATAATCAGTGTGTTTCTCTGAGTCACTGCCTTCAGTATTGCTGGTATTAAAATCCGTATCACAGATATTACTGTCATTGCTGCACTCGTCATCCTTGTGCATACTAGGCGGATCACTATCACTACTTTGAGCAGTGGAATCATCATTTTTGCATGTGCCATTTTTCAAAGTTTCACTTATTGCCTCCAAATTTGACCTCCGTCTATTATTCATTTTGCGAATGCCCTTCTTCTCATTGGTCCCACTGTCGCTTGGCAACACAACACCATCGTCACCAAGCTCCGTGACCTTGACCTCTTGCTTTGCGGTCTTAGCAATGGCCTTGGCCTTCAAGTCTCTGTAGAACTGTACTGGGTCACCCTGAAGCTCCTTGGGTAGAACCATGCCATGCTCCAAGTGGAACAGGATGTTTTCTGTCCACAAGTTCACTTTCTCAAAGGAAGGTCTGAAATGAAGAAATGACAAGTACTGGTTATTATAACATCAAAGCATGTTTAAATGTTAGGTACTATTTACCACACATATCATTGTGATCACTTTTGATTACTATATTGTATTTCTTTACATATGCAGTTGTCCTTTTGTATATACACATACATGTTACATACAAGGACTTAACTTTTGTATCAAATCAGTTACTTAAAGCCAAGTACAGAATGACAGACAGAATGACAGACAGGCCAAAAACAATATACCCCCTTTTTTTTAAAAAGGGGGCATAAAAACACACACACTGAAATAACGTGCATATTCCCAATTGGCCATGTGTTTACTACTTTTTGAATTATTGCATGTTTAAGATAAAAGTATGAAATTATTTCCTTAACCATAACAATTAGAATTTATGTCTGACCCACTATCCACATAAGTAGAGCTTAAGTACTTTTCGTGTTATCACAGGATCCAGATTAGGAAAGCCACACTGACAGACGGACTACCAGACATACGGACAGACAGGGGGTAAACCTATAGTGCCCTCTGTTAACATTTCCAATCAACTGAATTGGGGGCCTAAAAACACATTTCCAATCTACTGAAAGGTACATGGAGGTATGCTCATGCATTGTGGGGTGTATTTATGTGTCTCAGTTGCTATCACCTGTTGTCTGGGATCATCTGTGCACACACCACTGCAAGCTTCAGGAAACAGTCGGGACATTCCCAACAAAACTTCTCTTTAAACGACTCCACGTTCAAACCAAAGTCGTAACTTCTGGGCAGCAAGTCTGGGTCTGCATAGACCCTGCCAATAATCTGGAATAAATTGAGAGTTGAGCGTAAAACAATCATCAAGAGTATATAAATGTAAAACAGATACAATATAAATGTTATTTATTTTAATATCATTTTTTTAATTTAGAATAAAAAGCATAAGAAGGTTCAAGTAATTCAATCCAAAAATTAAATTAATAAAGTAATTTCAAAGACAATTTTTTATTTCAGATGGCTGCCATTTTGAATGTTTAAGAAAACAAATCACATGCTACTTCTTTGAAATACTATGCTTAAAGTTTCATTTAAAGCAGATACAACAATAAGCATTTGGTTTGAAGGAAAAAATGAAAAATGTATACCCCGCATCAAACTTTGTTTGCAGAGGTATACCACTTACAAACGCGAGTGAATGTTCAACAAGGTAAAATGTGTATCCACAAAGCTATTATAACAAACAAAACAATTTACACCAGTACATTTACATCTTTAATACAGAAAACACGAACACATCTCACCTCACACAGAACAATTCCAAATGAGAAGATATCCACTTTTTCGTCGTATTTCATGCCATTGAGCATCTCAGGAGCCATCCAGAAGGGGTTACCAACCACTGTGTAGCGCTTCTTGCGTTGGTATCGTCTCTTCACGTTAGATTTTGCCGGCACAGGAGTGTTTGGTGGCTTCCTGAACAACTCATGGTCTGAGATCACACGCGCCAAACCAAAGTCTGCCACCACTACAGTGCCATCCTAAAAAATCAAAAGCTTATTTGATTTTTTTGCTATTTTTAATGAATTTTCAGTCCTATCAGGGGGTTCATGTTAACCTATTTCCAGTACTGTTGTTCTGTTTAAGCAGGTGCACCATAACTAAGTACACATACTTATGTCAGTAACTGACAACTGCCTAACTTGAATAACAAGGGATGTGTTTGTCAGAAACACAATGCCCCCTTTTGAGCCAATTTGACCCATATATTTGACCTTTGACCTTGAAGGATGACCTTGACCTTTCACCACTTCAAATGTGCAGCTCCATGAGATACACATGCATGCCAAATATCAAGTTGCTATCTTCAATATTGCAAAAGTTATGACCAAGGTTAAAGTTTTGGGATAGACAGACAGAATGACGGACAGACAGAATGACAGACAGGCCAAAAACAATATACCCCCTCTTCTTCGAAGAAGGGGGCATAAAAAGTAGTTGTGAATGGTCATAGAAATAATTTCAGGACCAATCACCACACAAATTATGTGGAATGCTGGGGATAGAAACCGCATTGTTTGGATTCTGGAGCACTGTAGTCCAGTGCTCTACTAACTGAGCTAGTCAGCCCAATACACCAAATGAACTTGTCTAAAAGAATTAACAAGACTAAGAAGTGCAAGCTTAGAGTCAATACTTGTTTGAACAGCAGACAATTAATTGAAAAAGTTACAAAGTAAATATTTGTATATAAAGATATTCTAACACAGTAAGTTTCTTAAATATTAAAGCTTCAGAATTAAGGTTGGTAAAATTTAGTATTGCTATTAACAATTATTTTGGTATGTTTTGATTTTATTATGATCTTGACCTTTACATTTTCCATGTTGGTTTTTATTATGATTTTGGTATATTACATTAAGTTACTGGTAACGGGAGGCGGAAAACTACAACGGGCGAGGCATGGTATGGTATGGCGCAAGGGGGGGTTAGAGGGTTATGGTTAGGGTTAGTGTCAGGGGTCAGGTTAGGGTTTGGGTTAGCCTAAACCCAACCCTAACCCGACCCCTAACCCTTACCCTAACCCAGGGTTATTTCCCCTATACCAGGCCTCGCCCGTTGTAGTTTTCCGCCTCCCACTGGTAACAGTCACTTACTGATCTGCACAGGCAGTTGTTGGAGTTGAGATCCCTGTGTATGATATCCATCGAGTGCAGGTACGCCATGCCTGATGAGATGTCTTTTGCCATAGTCACCTTCTGTTTCCACGACAACAAGATATCAATGTTCTGAAGGAGGTCCTTCAGCGTGCCCCCCTCGATGAATTCCGTGACCAGGTTCAATTTTTTCTCCTTGTACATCACACCCAGTAGCTTGAGCACGTTTGGATGATCGAGGCTTTTTAGGACCGACACCTGCAAACAAACAAGATTATATGAGCCTCTCTCTGTGAAAATGGGGGTTTAATGCATGCGCATAAAGTGTCGTCCTAGATTAGCCTGTGCAGTCCACAGGGACAACACTTTCCTCATATAGTGGATTTTATCTTCGAAGAGACTATCTTTAATCGAAAAATATCATAAAAGCGAAAAGTGTCGTGTCTGCTTAGCCTGTGCGGACTGCACTTTACGCACATACATTTACTCCGTTTTCTCAAAGCGTGACTCATATATAAGTTATATAAAAAATCCTTGACATTACAGCCTGTAACACTTCATCTGATAATTTGCAAAAATCTGCAGTTCTTAGTTGTATTTCTATTTGTCTATGGTCGTTTGTTCACTGATCTCAAGTGAATATTTATCCGATAAAGCAACCATGTTATTATTTATCACTGAAATATACCCATATTTGGGAAAATCAAACTTTGACAAGTAGCAAGTGATAAATGTACAAATAACATTGAAATAATAAACTACTGCTAGAGCATGCATGTTACTAGAATTTGTTTAAAATACATTTTCAATTTATTTTCATACATTTCAAATAATTTTAAAACAATTTCAATATTTAAAAAGATAATTCTTGTAGTACATGTCACAGAACTGTGTAAAAAGAACCAGTTAATATTTACCTCTTTAAGAAAACTTTTCTGAGCATCTTCGTCAAATCGAAACAGTTCCTTCAACACCATGACCTCATTTGTGACCTTGTGAATGACCTTGACGGCCTGCCCAAAGAAACCTTTCCCAAGAATTTGTCCAGGAACTAGGTCACTGGTGCGGAACACGCGGTGGGTTTGTGGCATGGCTCGAAACGACTGTGCGCGACTAAGATCGACGCTCTTCTGTCGTGGTGATTCCCCCATGGGAGAGGGGGACTTGCTACGTCTACGAACGTGGCTATTCCTGTGACAAATATGGTTTATGGTCTGAAACTTTACTTTTATTCTAATATAATATTAATCTCATGTAAAGCAGAATGTTCATTAATCCAAAAATTTAAGTAAACATATTTTTCTTTAAAAAGATCTGGTTTTAACATATGTACCCATTAGGTAATTTGGCAAATCATCATATTTAATGTGCCGATACAAAATACTCATAGTATTCGAGCTTGTAATTGGATGAAAACTATGATGGTGAATTATCCATAGCTTCATTTGCATCTACAGGTATCATGCCAGTTCATATCATTATACAGAAATGATAACTTTATTAACACATTTAAAAATTTTCCCAAACTCATGCAAGTGTAATGTTACATTTACTGCATCTAACCTATGTTCATTTATAAGTTCCTTTGGGCGCAGAAGCACTTTGGATCCCTCGATGTCCACACACACAGGCGACGGTGTGGATCCACTGTCAGAATCTTCGCTGTCCGATACGAACGACCTTGAGCCTTGCCTAGACGGGAGCGGGGACGGGTCACGCTCCACTGTGAGTTTCAGAGGCATGTTTTCATCCCTGAGAATGGACGTGATCTCCTGCAGATGCTTGTCCTGTACACTGTAGCCGTTCACTTCTATGATCTTGTCTCCCACACTGAGGGCTTCAATAACAGGACTTTCAATTCTGAAAGGATGTTGAACACAACATTAGAATTATTTTTCTAAAACCCTGAATCGCTCACCTTTTACTATGATTTGACCAGATGACCTACTTTATGACCTCAGATGACCCATATACAATCCCAAGCCAGATTTCATCAATTAATACATTCTGACAAAATTTCATTAAGACGTGATGAAAACTGTGACCTCTTTCATCTACACAAGGTTTTACTAGAATTGGCCCGGTGACCTAATATTTGACCCCAGATGACCCATATATGATCCAAAATCAGATATTATCAAGATAAACATTCTGACCATATTTCATTAAGATCAGATGAAAACTATGACCTCTATTGTCTACACAAGGTTTTTCTATGACTTGACCTAGTGACCTAGTTTCTGACCCCAGATGACCCAAATACAATCCCAATCCAGATTTCATCAAGATAAACATTCTGACAAAGTTTCATAAAGATCTGATGGAAACTGTGACCTCTATTGTCTACACAAGGTTTTTCTATGATTTGACCTAGTGACCTAATTTTTGACCCCAGATGACCCAAATGCAATCCCAACCCAGATTTTATCAAGATAAACATTCTGACCAAACTTCATAAAGATTGGATGAAAACTGTGACCTCTACTGTCTACACAAACAATTGTTGACGGACGCACGCACGGACGCACGGACACACGCCGGACGCCGGACATCACACAATCACATAAGCTCACCATGTCACTTCGTGACAGGTGAGCTAAAAAAAATATAGGGGAGTAAACACATATTATTTATTTTTTACAGCAAATGATTTTAACTAAATATTGTATTGCATTAACATGATTAACCTGCATATTTTTTAATTTACAAAGACAATGGTCATCAACTTCTGGGCTGTTTATTATTAAAAACACTGGAACAAGGATGTTATCTGTCACTCACCGGAGTTCATTTCACTAGGACTTAGCAAATTATAATGATCAGGAGTACACTATTTACCAAATATTTTACCATAAATGACCCCGTTTTGAATTGAGGTGATTCATAATTGGGACAAATGTTTTAACCAAGTTTCATGTACATAAGCCAATAAATGTGACCTCATGAGTGTAAACAAGCTTATCCTTTACATGTATCTAGTTTGTGACACCACATGACCCAGTTTAAATAGAAGTTGTACAAAAGTTCTACTTAGTTTCCTGAAGATTGGGAAAATACTGTTACAGCTCACAAGATTCTCCTTCAATTTGACCTAGTGACCTAGTTTTTAATCCCACATGACCTAGTTTTTTTTATTTGGCCTGAGTTTTATTGGAACAAACGGTCTGACCAAGTTTTATACAGATTGGGCAAAAAATGTGGTTTCTAGACTGTTAACAATACTTTCCTTTAATTTTACCTGGTGACCTTGTTTTTGAACCCACATGACCCAATTTCAAGATATGATTGGGCAATATCTTCTAACCCAGTTTCATGAAGATTTGTTTACAATGGTTACCTTTAAAGTTAATGCTAAATGTTGTGCTATGGAGGTCAATATCAGTTCATTAGAATTAGATTTATGTGACACAAAAGACTTGAAATGATGATGCAATTTACTTTTTTACCTGTGTATGTTTTATTTAATTTCAGATACAAATCATTGCCAAAAGGAAAATAAACATTATTGTTTACTTGTTTTAGTTTAATACAAGCACCATATTAATTATATTCCCATCATTTTTATTACATACTGTTGATGATACACATATTTAAAAAGGGAAGTGAATAGAAAGTAGCATACGTTGTTCTGGTAACAGTCAAATCAATCTCCATGTTTGAAGATATAAAGAATATCACTTAAAACAATTGAAGATGCAAGTGATATCATCAAGAAGTTAAGTGCTAGAAACTTGAAGATATTAAAAAATAGACCAGCAATTTTTATGCAGGAAGATATTTCCGCAACTAAATATACTACTAAATAAGCTATAATTTTTGTTTTTATCAAATAGATTAACAGCACATTTTTTTTTATAAATCAGACGAATACATGTATTAATATTCATAACCATAGCATGTTTGATTTATTGCCCTGATATTCTAGTCTGGATCAATGCAGTTCAGACACAAGAGTACACAACTGAAAAGCTTGTAGTCAATAACAACTGGAGATTAATTCCACAATATAAATTCCCAGAAGAAATCAGCAATTTGTTATACTTCTGACATATCTGAACTACTGCTATCTTTATTTTCTGCCTATTAGACAACTTGCAGTTGTTTTATTGCGAAAAAAGGGCTTTCATTTTGAATGATTGAATGAATCTGAGCCTAACACTCGAAGATCCTTGTATTCACCAAACATTTAATCTTTAGGATTTGTCGATGGAGCAATGAAGTATCCAGGCCTTTTTCTGTCTATTTGGGGAAAAAGTACCTAGCAAAATGGGGATTTTTCGAGTCGCAAAATCTTCCAAATTGGGAAGAATTTTCACCGACAAAAGCATTATTTGGGCAGGGGGTTTTCCACCCATTTTGGATAAAAATCATATAAGTTATGGTTATATATTCTGTACGTTGTTTAAAAATAAAATTGAGATATAGAGTCTTATAATTATAAGACACTTCTTTCTAAAAAAAAAAAAAAAAAAAAAAAAATTAATTTTTTTTTTTTTTTTT